>SNQJ01S0081099.1:21218-41937 GCA_010110895.2 Picea sitchensis | reverse complement strand
GCTCATTAAAAAATGAAACAGAGGCCACTAGATTTCACGTTGGGGGCATAATGAGCATAGTTTCTCTTCTCTGTGGCAAGCTCGTTAAAAAATGAATCAGAGGCCACTAGCTTTCATGCTGGGGGAATAACGAGCATAGTTTCCATTCTCTATGGAAAGCTCGTTAAAAAATGAAACAGAGGTCACAAGCATAGTTTCTCTTCTCTGTGGAAAGCTTGTTAAAAAATGAAACAAAGGCTTTGAGCATAGTTTTTTTCTCTGTAGCAAGCTCTTTAAAAAATGAAACATCAATCTGGGGATCGAGCCTAGAACCTTGAGCATAGTTCTTTTTCTATGTCAAGCTCGTTAAAAAATGAAACAATCACCTCTCCCTTCAAGTTGAGTCTTTCGCCAGATCTCGTAGATGTTGAGTCAAGTATTTCATTAGGTCTCGTTTTTGAACCTTCATTTCATCCACCTATATCCTTTTTCTCCATATAGCACAGAAATTGGTGACAACCTCAAAGTCGGTGAATGAATCGAAGCTTGGGGGGCATGTCTCCAGCCTTTGATGATCATTCTGGAGTCAAGCCACTAGATTTCAAGCTAGGGGCATACCGACCTTAGTCTTTGTTATTTCTCATGCTCGTAAATACATGAGAATGCAACAGGGTAAACTTTTATCTCTTTTTCGGACCCGTATGGATATACGAACACACGAAAAAGGAACCCCCCTGAAGTCATATTTAAACCTTTTTCAGACTCTCTAAATATGAAAAGATTGTCGAGTGATCTTGCTTCCTTTCACACTCGTTAAAAGGTCAGAAAGCGAATCTTTCGAGTGATAGTTTACCCCTTTTTCGGTCTCGTTAGACTACTGTACGAAAAAGGAACTGAGAGAGTTCTCTTTTAAGTGTTTTTCCAAACTCTATAATCCCGAAAAACCTTCGAGTTTTCTATCTTTGGACTCATTAAAGCACACATTGATAGGCCCACATGGGACCGAACCCTTACTTCTTCCAGTTCGTTAAACAAAGGAAGAGGAACTTACCGAAGGTAAGTTGTATCGAGCATGTGTTATCCTCCTCAATCTCATTAAATCAAAAAGAGGTACTCATCTATCTAGATGGGGGGAAAAATTGAAAGTAGCAAGCCAAGTAGTCTCTTGAGAACATCATCCAACACTTCTTAGAGTCGCCCTTGAACAGGGCACTTTGTCATTTGTAGGTATCATAATCCGTTGAACCTCTGCACTGAGCCAATCCTTTGATTTCCTTTCGCTCCTTTGCGTCACCTGACGCAAGTCACAGTATCCACTGCATAGTTTTGGTCCATATCATGTTTTGTTGTTGTGCCTCAGTGTTCAAGAGAAGTATCCGCCTAGAGAGTTAGCCATCCCAAATATCTTGCCTCAAAACCTATGTCAGTCCATGTCCATTTGGCCTACCAATTACATATCCATGACAGTTTCGTGTCGTTGATGGGGGATACATCAAGGCCCTCCCTCGACGAGTCCATTCCTGTCGACTTCAACACATTATCCAGGAATCAGACTTAGAAACCAGTTAGTACTTTGGGACCTGCATGCCTCAATGGCATGCCTCCTCACATTCGACAGTAGGTTTACCTCATCCATCTCATCCATTCACATTCGTTGGAATGTACTAGGGTACCTTGGGAATCATTGGCATTAATGGTGATCTCCCTCGCACTTGTTAACGGTTTACACCATTGACCGGTAATCAAGTGGTTTATGCATTGTTCGACATCAAGACATCTATTCACATGGTTGGAATCGTACCGTGTTGAGATTGGTAAGAAGACCCTGGGTCAAGTGACCACTTTGATATGCTTGGCCCAGGCTACGAAGGAGTTTATATTGGACAAAGAACACATACACTGTTACATAGATCCACTTTGTATTGGTCGTGGCTATGTATTTTCATCTTGTAGATCCACTGTGTATTCTTCGTGGCTACGATCAGTCAGAGTCATCAGAGTATAGATCCACATTGTATCTTCAGTGGCTATACCTTTTTATCAATACAATTATGGATCTGCAGTGTATTTTATGGCGACCATATCTCACAAGTCTTGATCACCCAAGCATAGGTATGCCTTCCTTGGGTTTTGAAATATGTCATGATATTTGTTGGATGTTTGTGTGCAGCCTCCATCAGGTTCTCTGAGTCTATACCCTTGCTTAAATGTCTACAAAGCATTTCAGTTATCAGTTCGCATCTTCTAACTTCATACTTTGGGGGGAAATATGTTACACATCGAAATTACTCACTTTGATAGTGTCGCAAGTGTCGTCATTACAAAGGCCACAAGTGTCACATTTTTCTCTCAAAGTCGCAAGTGTCGCATGTTGCTCACAAGTATCGCAAGTGTCAGGGAAGCATGCTGCCATGATTCCTATGTCGTGCCCATAATGACATGAGAAGGACACTTGAAACACCTCAAACATTTGATTTGGAAGAGGAGAAATGAGTCAGCAGGCTTGCAAACCTTTTTCCATCTGAAAGCACCTCAAAAACTGAGCTTTTCAAGGAGAGAGCTCCCCTATACCTCTTCTCGGAGTACCGACGCTCCCCCCTACACTATCAGGGAGCGTTATAAAGATCCCCTGGCCCTTTTGAGGGAGCACTATAGATTTTCAGAGCGTTGGCGCCCACTAAAGCCTACTAGGGAGCGCTACAACGCTCTGATGGCCCTTTTGAGGGAGTGCTACCTATTCTGGGCAGTTGTTAAGTTGTTGAGATGAATGAAGGAAGCATCTTTTCATTCTTGGAAGGAAGTTGGATTCGAATCCCTAGTCCAACCATGATCCTAGGGCAGATCCTCATCTGAAGGAGGAAAATCCTTAACTTCCCCAAGGATATATCAAGTGGTTAAAGCCTCTCCAAGGCTATATAAGAAAGATTTCTAATGGTGAAAGGGGAAATGGGAAATGGAGAATCACACCAAACTTATGATCTCATAAGTGGTGCTGGAACGTAGCTGATTGGAGGAAGAATTGCTAGCATGAAACCTATGATCTCATAGGAAACACACAGTCAGCCAAAGGAGAGTGATCAATGAAGCTACTGCCATCCAAGTTGTGTATCTTTCAAGCAAGGGTTAGACGAAGAGGACTTGATGAAGCTGTCACATTTGCATCTACGATTGTAAGTATTATTGTCCTTATTCTCATTAATATGACACGCTTGGCCTGTTTCTTTCTAGTTTGTGTCTGATGTTACATAAACTTATCATTGATAGATAGATCTATTTTCAAACTAATATCAATAGAGTAGGAAGTGGTCGTATCTTGTTTGTCTACAGAACTCAGTGAGGAGCAAGGGATTGGAGCGCAACTCAGAGCGTGCAGGGACAAACGTCGATAAAAATGTACTTTTGTTATCCTTCCTTCTCATGTGTTAGTTTGGATATATTTGAAAGGAAGTTAGTGTCCACGTTAAGCATTTTCTATCTTAGAGTTAAGGTCAAGCTCTTTGAGGCAATCTACCTGTCCGCAGGGAGATTTTCCTACAACAGTTATCACCAAAACATTTCTCATACAAATGCAGACAATGGATGAAGAAACAAACAACACATATATATCATACTCCCAACATTTACATAATCAACTTTAACAATATGACCAAAACTATGTGAAAAACTCACAAATTTGTGCACACTTCCAACAAAGCTAGTGCACACACATCCACACGGGCCAAAATAGTTCCAAATGCGCACACTGCGTGGTTTGTGTGAATTTCCATGAACAATCCTAAATGGATGCAGAAACTTCGTATTTATGAATTCGATCAGGCCTCAACCACTTCCAAGGCGATTCAATTCAAGACAAGACACCAACTTCGACCCAAAATCGTGCCTTGGGATGACTGAAAAGATGGGATGTACCCCAAAGAGTCCTCCCATTCACACTCGAAGAAAGTTGTAAAATACCTTGTTATGATTCAATAAATAGAATTCCATGGTATGAAAAAATAGAAGAAGTTCATTGTAATGTTATGTTGTTCAAATACTCTTGGAGAAACCACTATGTTCTCTCAAGAATAACTTGGACTAGTATAGCATAGGGCAATATTTTCTTCTCTTGGAAGCCTTTGTCATAGAGTTCTTCATCATTGTCAATTTAGAATAGGAGAGTAGAAGCTCTACTTTGATGGATTCAAGATCCATCCCTTAGGAGGAACAGGGGATTCATAAATCCCACATTTATCCTCTTAGTGTTCTCAATTTCAAAAGACCATTTTATATTGGGTAACCACTCTTTGTGTTCAATATCATGCATCCTTTTTTGATAGTTGTTTAGTTCATGTTTTTTGTTAATCATTCTCTTTTGTTTTGATATGTGTTTTTTTTCTTGTAGGTTCACTAACCTGCTAACCATTGTTTTGTGTTGCTTATCTAGTCCAAATAAGCAATCAAGGGTCCTATTTTTTCTCACCCAAGAAACAAAAGGAACCCAACATGCGTAAAATTTGTTTTCACTTAACTTTTCCACTTTTGTATTTATTAAAGTGATAACAAGGTCACATGTATATTTAATCGCTTACTAACCTTTCACATGTATTTGATCACTTAATAACCTTTGACAATAATGACAATTTATTCAACAAATGACTTCCTGAGTGGATCTAACCATTGATGGCTGCTAGAATTGTTTTCGGTTTGAAGGGTCATTCAACTTCGGCTTGGAAATAATGATGACTAAAACTTGCTACGAAATATCGACAACCATGTTGATATGACAGACTCAAGGGTTCTCGATGTTGCATCAAAAAATTTTCCTTTGAATACACTCTGAAATGATAGTGCACGAGAATGTATTCAAGAGGGAGACTCGCCAGTATTTGTTATGCTCATCACGATCTTGTCTCAATAGAATATACAGTCACTAGGACAACTTCAATCAACCATTGTAATAATTGAAATTGTTTCATTCTTTCATTTTCATTCTTTCAAAGAACTCAACCAGGTGATCCCCTCTATTCCATTAGTCCATTATGTTCCTGTAACTCAATATTCCTATATATTTTACTACAATTCCATGTCATACTCCACTATGCTACTTATTTTATTCTTGTTGACATCAATGCCAACACAATATTTTCATCAATCTCCCCCTTTGGAATTGATGGCAACACATCGTAAAGAAAAATGCTCCCTTAGGAATGAGTAATTGTTTTACCATTATTTTATCCCCGTTTGACATCAATGTAAGGGCCTCTAATACCATAATGAGGTCCATCACCAGTTTTTTGTTGCTCATCCTTCTTTTGTTTTTAGTGATAGTACTTGTCATTTGTTTTTCTTTCTCGCCCTGTCAACATTTCTTCCCCTGTCATCATGACTTTTTTTTTTATTGTAGGGAGATTACTCCCATCTTTTTCCTTAGATTTTCAAATTCTTATTTAGGTAGGGTTTTAGTGAATATGTCTACTATATTCTCCTTTGAACCAACATACTCCAATCTAACATTTTTTTCACTAACTTGCTCTATCAAGAAATGATACTTGACATGTATATGTTTGGTATTTGCATGCATGATTGGATTCTTGTAGATGATGATCGCACTTGTATTGTCACAATAGATAGGTATTGATTGATCACATTGAATTTTAATATCCTCTAATGTTTGTATCATCCATAATATTTGAGTGTGAAATTTAGTAGCTGCAATATATTCAGCCTCTGTTGTAGATAGTGAAATTGATGACTATTATCTACTTGACCATGACACTAGACATTCTCCCAAGAAAAAATAATTTCCACTGGTGATCTTTTTGTCATCCACAATAACATCCCAATCAAAATCTGTCTAGGAAATTAGTTCAAATCATTTATTCCTTGGATACCATAATCCAAAGTCTGATGTTCCCTTAAAATATATAAATATTCGCTTGACATCCATCACATGTGATTCCTTGGGACATGATTGAAATATTGCCAACATTCTTACTGCCTACATGCTATCATGTCTAGATGTAGTCAAATATAGTAGGCTCCCAACCATATATCTGTAGAGAGTTCGATATACAGAAGGTGACTCATATTCCTTGTTGAGTTTTCAACCGGTTGTCATTGGAGTGCTAACAAGTGTACTTTAATCCATTCCAACCTTTTTAAGTATCTATTTTAGGTATTTGTACTAAGTACTAAACATTTCTTTCATTGACTGAGTGATTTGAAGTCCAAGGAAGAAATTTATCTCTCCAATCATAGACATTTCAAACTCTTTTGAAATTTCTTGAGAAAATTTGTAGCTTGATTCATCATTGTTGTAGCCAAATATGATGTCATCCGCATAGACCACTGTGACTAACAAACTATCCTTTTCAATTCTAAGATAAATATTGTTGTTAGACGTGCCTCTTTTGAATCCTCATTGTAGCTGGTACTTATCCAATCTTGCATACCATGCTTTGGATGCTTGTTTAAGTCGATAGAGTGTCTTCTTCAATATATACACTTGTTCTTCTTTTCCTGGTTGTTCAAATCCTTCTGGTTGTTTTGTGTAGACTTCTTCTTTTAGGTCTCCATTCATAAATGCAGACTTTACATCCATATGATAGAATTTAAAATTATTAAAGAATGAGTATGCTAGAAATAATCTGATGGTTTCCATTCTTGCAACTGGAGCGAAGGTTTCTTCAAAGTAAATCCCTTCTATTTGTGCATATCCTTTGCACACTAATATTGATTTATTCCTTATAACATTGCCATCTTCGTTAAATTTATTTTTAAAAATCCACTTGGTCCCTACCACATTTTTGTTCTTTGGTCTTGGGACAAGTTCTTAGGTTTGATTTTACTCTATTTGATCAATCTCTTAATTCATGGATTTGATCTAGTATTCATCTTTTCTTGCCTCTGCAAATTTTTCGGGTTCTATTAGGGAGAGCAATGTCTGTTTTGATTCATATGTTAGTTTTCTTCTTGTTTCAACTCCAACGCTTTTGTTACCAAGGATTTTTCTTTCAAGATGATTTCTTTGTATTCTCCTAGATGGTGCTTTTGTATCTTGTCTTGGTGATTCTTGGTGATTCTTCCTCTTACTTTTATTCTTCACTTCGTGATTCATCCTCTTGTATTTATTTAATTTCTTCATCATCATAATCTCTTATCCTTTCATCAAATTGTGAATTATCTTGAGATTTGATCCCTTTTGTTTTTATATCATCCACTTTTACATTTCCACTTTCCACAATATTGTGTAGCCTTATATTATAGCATATGTATGCCCTTTTTTGGATGAGTAACCAATAAATATGCCTTCATCTGAACTGGAATAAAATTATCCTAGGTTATCATCATCTCTCTTTATGTAGCATTTTCTCCCTAAAACTCTAAAGTGTTTAACTAATGTTGGTATGCCAAACCACAATTCATATGGTGTTTTGTTGTGGTTAACTATAAGTTATGCTATGTTAAGTATGTACATTGTCGTATACATTGATTCTCTCCAATACCTATCTGGGATTTTGTCTTCATTTAACATGGTTTTGGCCGCTTCTTGAATAATTATATTTTTCCTTTCAGCAACTCCATTTTTCTGAGGAGTTCTTGGAGCTGAAAAGTGTCTTTTAATTCCATCTGTTTCACAAATGTTTTTGAAATCATTTGAGGTAAATTATCCTCCATTGTCTGATCTTAGGCACTTGATTTTGAGATCGATCTCATTTTCAACTTGTGTTTTCAAGATTTAATTTTTTTGAATGCTTTTGATTTTTCTTTGAGAAAGGTGTTGGGTATGTGTTATATTATTTGCAAGGATAGAAATAGTGTATACGTTGCATTGGGTGCACAGGGGGGTAAGAGGGGGGCAGAGTGCCCCCTTTCCCAAGGGGTCATAGGGGGGTAGTGCCCCTGAAAAAAAAATTCCTTAGTTTTCATGCTCGTTTTTGGGCAGTTTTTCAGCACATGGTTTTTCGCCAATGGTTTTATATTTTTTTTTAAGGAATTAGGGTTTTTGACTAATCCATGTCATTGGATTAGGGTTTTGTATGCCTCTGGATCCTATATGTATATTTTATTTTAAACGATGTATGATAAGGATGAATATAGAATATGTTGGTTTTCCCGTTTTGGGTTTCGAGGGGAAAAATCTCTATGTAATGTGTGTATTGGCCATTGTATATTTTCTATTCTTTTATTGAAAATATGTTTGCAGTAAATTATTGTACAAGGTTAAAATCTACAAAAGGATACCCAAGGAATTCTTGTATAATCATCAATGTTGATACTGAGAGGGGGGTGAATCAGTATCAAGTACAATTTAAAAAACCTTTTTCAACGTATACTTAAACCATTCAATTATATCCAATGAGAAATGAACAATAGTATAAGAGTTACACCAATACACCACAATACACCATGCAATATGTGAAGCTGTCAATAATGGTTTTGTTCGAGGAGTAATGACTTAAAGGGTAGCTCACGACTGGTAAAGGGAGGGATAAACCTCAAGAGGAATATACAATCCTCAATATCAAGAAGTTAAACTCTCTATCATTGCCCCTTCCTTCACTGGGATACATGAGATAATAAAACTTTACATTCGTCATCACCATCAACCAATCATCACATAGAACTGATAATGCTTTTACGAGACTTCTTTTATAGAATTATTCAATTCTTGGAGTACTCACGATCCTATAGATAATTTTACTCAATGTATTCTCTGAAACTCCTCTAATTTTCACTCCTTGAATCCTCCCAAAAGAGGAGTTATAGAAAGAATGGTAGATTTTTATTCAATTAAGTGCACGTTAGGAGAGGGTCGCTTGTACATAATTCCCTGAGCTCAATATTTAACATCTAATTGGAAACTACTTTTACAAAACTAAAGTCGTCACCGTTCAATGAGTGGTCCCACTGCATTTGAGTCTGTATGAAAAATTTATGACTATTTTACCCAGAACCTGTGTTTATTGACTAGTTTAGGGACTGGTCACAAACCCTATATTCCAGTGTCTCCATAATTGCTGTGAGGTCGAAATTTTGAAAAGATTTTACCAAAGGTACCTTGATATGTATTGAGGAAATACCATAGCGATTTCACCATATGAATCGTTCTAGAAAAAACGTTATAGCAAAATGGTAAGATGACGGGAAAATAACACTATAGAACATATCACCAAAGACTTCATCTCCCTTGAAATCCGACCTTCTTTACTTCTTCTTCCCTCTGAAATTCGACTTGTATCAAATGAATGTATAATGATATTTATTTATACCATTTGTAATCACTTCCTTTTTAACATTAGGACCGACCCTAACACTTTCTTATTTTGTAATTATTTTCTTTAATTATTTTCGGGGCCTACATGTACTTCCTTTTTTCAATTCACTTTGTCATCTTCAAAATTCATTTCTCCTCAACCAGGTCCATGTGACATGCCACATACTACTGAAACAAAATGATGTATACTATCCATTCATGGGTCATGCCACATACCACTGGAAACAAAATGATGTATACTATCCATTCATGGGTGTTGTATATGCATGTGAATTTTCCTTCATGTCCAAATACCTTTATCAATCTTGTGGTCCAAAACCCATGACTAGGGTTGACATCAATGACAACAATCAATCTTCCAACAATAAATGAATAAAATGAAGTAATGTAAACCTTGCATACTCTTAGTTCTTGTTGGTCCACAGAGGTCAGTATGAACAAGTTCTAATAGTTATGATGTAGAGTATTCATTTGTCTTGAATCTTACTTTTGTTTGCTTCCCATGTTGGCAGTTCCTACAAACAGAGTTTCAAGATTTTATAAGTTTGGCATGTCTTTCAAAAATTCCTTTCTACTAACTTTTATCAAGTTATTGAAGCTTATGTGTCCCATTCTTATATGCCATAGTGAACTTTCATCTATTTGGCCAATGCAACACTTTTCTTCTTCTTTTATGTTTAACATATATACATTTCTTAATGTCTTTGGTGCAACAACCACTAATTTTCTTGAGTATTCTTTTCTAATTTAACATTTTTTAGAATTAAATATGAGAATATGTCATTGATCACATGTTTGTCTCACACTGAGAAAATTAGGCTTCAAATTTTCAACTATTAACACATTTTTTTCTTTAGATCTGTTATTTCTTAGACTGACTATACCCCTTCCAAGTATTCAGGTAGAGACATCATCCCCAAATATAACACTTCCTTTTTCTTTCCTTTTCAAACTGAGGATTTTGTTTTGATCTACTGTCATATGCTTTGAACATCCACTATCAACATACCATTGGATTCTTTTATTCTTGGAATATAAGGCTACCTTACATTATGTTTCATTTTCTTCTATTTGTTTTTCCTTCTATATCTTCTTATAATTTTCTTCTTAACTATTGAAAATACTTGTCTCCATGGAATCTTTTGATATTATGCAATTACTAGATTTATGACCATAATTGTTGCATTTGTAGAATTCAATATTGTAATGCTGTAATGGAAAAAATGAATTATAGTTTCTACTCCTTTGATTTCTACTAGAACTTTTGTTCTTATGGCCATATCCTTGAACACTTTTATGTTATTTATTTCTATAATATTTATAGTCTAATGCTTTCTGCCCAAAATCATGATGAGAAAAGCAGTATCCAATAAAGAGTTGTTGATACCTTTTTGGGGGAGTTCCTCTTGGAGTAGTATTTCTTCTCTACTCATTTATTTTTGGAGAGAGTGTATATCTTTGTTGATTAGATTAAGTCTTTATCTAGTTCTCTTCTCTTTGTAAGGAGCTCTGAATGGAAGCTACATAAGTCCTTGGATTTTTATCACTTTTATGTATTCCATATTTTGAGCCTTTATTAGTTTCCTTGTGATCATAACCTAGACTAGTCTTATTACTTGATGGTATTTGACTATTAAGGATGTCATCCAATATTTTTGAACTACTTTAAAGCTTTGAAAGGTTAGTGCCTTTTTCAAGTTTCCTTCTTAGAAGAACTATTTTAGCATCTAATTTTTCACAATTTTTCTCCTTGTCATTAAGTTGTTTACTTAAGATTTATTCAATTCTTTTAGTTTCTTGTAGTTGATTTTTCAAATCAACAATGATTTGTTCTGTTTTCTTGATGCTTTTTTAAACTTCTTCTTCTCTTGATTTTTTTTTCTTCCTTATAATCTAACAATTGTTATTTTAATGATTTGTTCTTCCTTTTATATTTTCTCAATTCTTCGAGAGCACTAATCAGTTCTTCTTCAAGGTCTACTTCTCCTTCAACTTCAGAGTTTCCTTCATCTATGTTATTATATTCAGTAGTACCAGTCTAAGTTTATCTTCCCATAAATAGAAGTTATGTCTCATCATCTTCACTCATGTAAGATGAACTACAGTCCTTCTAATTTGGATAGGGACATTTGGAGGTAAATTGCCCAACTTTTCCACAGTTGAAACATTTGAGAGGTAACTTCCCTTTGTATTTCCTAGACCCTTATTCAAACATTAGTTGTTGAAAGGTTGGTTGTTATTGATGTCAACCCTTGAACAGGAAGTTAATAAGTTGCATATGAATTTAACAAGTTTCATGTCAATTGCATGTCATTAACAAGACATTATGAGTTGGCCCTAAATTAGGAAAAAGGTATATTCTCGAAAAAAAACCCAGCTAATTTTAGAAAATTCTCAGATGAATCTAAAACATACCAATAACTAAGAGATAACTAGAGTGACACTATTCATCAACTCATTTGTCTGATTACACGAATAAATGAAGAGATAACTGATAATTAAAAATTATAAAAAAAAAAACCTATGAAAACACTAAAACTGGAATTTGACGGATCATATGAAGGAATTTAACTCCTAAAAAGTGTTGAAATAAATTATGATCTGATAAATTAGATCAGAACAACAATGAAATCTTCGAGACGCAACTCCTTGTAAAATTTCATCCCAAACAGATAACCGTGGCAAAAGTTAAGACTCTCATAAATACCTGCATTTTTTAATGATATCCTCATTGGAAACACATATAGAGAGAGAAGAGTCCATTGAATTTTTTGGTGTGAATATAGATTGGAATATCTGAGGCAGTGAGATGAATGAAGTGAAGTTCATTGAAGGGATAAGTTTACAATATTCGAGTGTACAAAACATTTATTGCAGCAGTGTCTTTGAGGTAATTTGCGAGTTGTGGAAGGGAAAAATGTGGACATCCACGATCAGGAAGTGTACAAGTCACGGATCTATGAAGAAGACAAGAAGAAGATCAAGGATATAATCCACCAAGTCAGCTATAGATTGAAGGTATGTCTTCTTGTGTATGTTAGGGTGTGTATTCTGAAGAAATCAGGAGCATATATGTCTTAGTGATTCATAAGCATTTGATTTGGTGAAATCTGTTGTGGATCTTGATATGAGGTATGTGTGGTTAAAGTCTTGATGAGATATTGAAATCAATAGCAGTAACAGAAGTATCATAAACAACAACAACAACAATTTATCAGTTATAGAGACAAACAAAGTAATAGATTGATCTACATTTATATTTTATAGCGTTTGGACAGGGCAAGGAAAGGGGGTTATAGCCTCCTTCCAATTGGAGCTGGTAAATTAGGGAGTTGGAGATTCCTTCAAGTTGAAGCCTGTAAATAGGGGTTTGGAACCTCCTTCCAGTTGTATCTGGAGAAATAGGAAGTTGGTGCTTCCAATAAATGTACTCTTTGATAAATAAATAAAACATAGTGTGGTTTTCTATAGCATTAGGTTTCCATGTAAAATTATGGTGTATTGTTTTTATTTGATTTTTATGCATTGAATTATGGTGTTGATAATATATTGATAAAATATTGAACATTATTGTAGGTTTAATATTGTGATTAAAATTACTAATTGTACTCATACTAATTCACCCCCCCTCTAAGTATTCTAACAATTGGTATCAGAGAAGGTCCTTCATAAAGCAGTCTAACCATTGGAAGGGGATCATGGAATACACTAATATTGGATCACTAGTGTTTGACAATTAGAAATACACCTTCTGGAATAAAAGGATGAAAACCTTTTTTACATGCACAAGGATTTGATGTTTGGAAATCAGTAGTAGATGGGTATAAAGCACCAACCACTCCCCCAACTGATAGATATGGAAAGAAACTCAGTGAAAACAACTCAAAGGATAAAGGTACTATTCTTATAAGTCTAGTTGTATCATTATTTGTCAATATTATGCATTGTGACAGTGCAAAGGATCTTTGGGATAAACTCCAAAAGATTTATGAAGGAGGTGTGAAAGTTAATGGAGCTAAGCTTCAAATATTGAGAGATAAGTTTGAACAACTGAAGATGAAAGAAGATAAATACATTATAGCCTACCTTCCGCGAGTTGACAAAATAGTTAACACTATTAATGGATTGGGAGTAGAAGGTGAAGAATCAATGGTTGTTCAAAAGGTATTAAGGTCTCTTCCTATGAGATTTTATCCTAAAATGGCATCCCTAAAAGAAAGAGTAGATCTCAGTACATTCATAATGGGTGAGCTACATGGAAAATTTACAGCCCATGAAATGAGAACATAACAGGAGAACCCAGTCATGAAGGAAGTAGCTTTTAAGGCATCCAAGAATACCAAGAAAAATTCAAAACCAGGTTGTAGTTGTAGTGATGATTCAGATGAAGATGAAGAGATGGCTAACTTCGTAAGTAATTTAAAGAAAGGAGACAAAAAGTATAAAGGTATGATTCCATTTAAATGTTTTAATTGTGGTGGTACTAATCATTTTTCTTCTAAATGTCCTCATAAGAATAAATATAGAGATGAATAAGAAGATTCTAAAAGGGAAAATAAATATCAAAAGGGAAAAAAGAGAAGAAACAAAAGGAAATTAATTACATGCATAATTATATAAATTTTACTTTTCATTTACAAGCTACAACTTTTAGGAGACACCAATCTCCTCTTTTGAGCACCAATTCAAGCAGATACCAATCCCATGTTTTGACCACCAACTCAAGGAGACAACAATCTCCTATTTTTCAAGCACCAACTCAAGGAGACAACAATCCCCTGTTTTTCAAGCACCAACTTGAGGAAGATGAAACTCCTTGTTGTTCATACTCCAAAATGTAGAGGACTTTAATCCTCCCTTGCTCCAACCTTCCACCCTCACTGCATTTTTTAATATTCAAACTTCAATTTATTCCTTTGGACTCTTCTTTTGTTTATATCTTCTTATTAAATCATTGATTCACACATTCTTTCAACATATTTTCTTGTTTATATAGTCATCCAACATGTATATGACATTGAACCATTGTGTCTCTTTGTAAATAACAATGAACCAATGTACCTCTTCAATATAGGAAAGTATATCTTCATTATAAGTATGTGTCTTTTCAATAAAAGATATTAATCATACTATTTTAATTAATACAATGTGAATGAACCATTGTTCCTTGTAGATCCTTTAGTCACGTTTGCAATTGGGTCAATAGATTTTGACTATCATGATTTAATTCACTTCCTACCTTACCATATGTAAATACCACCATGGTTTTCAAATATCATGTGCTCTTTCACTTTTACCCTTTTTATTTAACTCCACTTTCACTTTTACCTTTTTCTTTTATCCAATTTCACTTTTACCTTTTTCTTTATTCCACTTCCATATTTACTCATTTTTATGTAAACTCCACTTCCACTTAAGTTTTCAACTTTTATTATTTATTAAAGTCATATGTATATTTAACACACTTTCATTTCCACTTTTTCTTAAAACTCTGTTTCCACTTTTGTATTTATTAAAGTGATACCAAGGTCACATTTATATTTAATTACTTGCCAACCTTTGACATATATTTTATCACTTACTAACCTTTGACATTAATGACATTGTATTCAACAATTGATTGCCTAGCTGGATCTAACCATTGGTGGCTGCTAGAAATTGTCTGGGTTTGAAGGTTCATCCAACTTCATCCTGGAAATAATGATGACCAAAACATGCTACAAAATATCGACTACTATGTTGATATGCTAGACTCAAGAGTTCTCTGTGCCATACCAAAAAATTTCCCTTCCACTACACTCATAAATGATAGTGCACGAGAAAGTATTGAAGAGGGAAACTGACCAATAAATATATAGTCAACAAAGAATATATAGTCAGCAAGACAAATTGACTCGACCAGTGTAGTAATTGAAATTGTTTCATTGTTTAATTTTCATTATTTCATTCTTTCAAAGCACTCGACCAGGCAATCCCGGGTATTACGATAGTCCACTACGTTCCTGTAACTCAGTATTCATGTAGTTTTGACTGTAGTTCCATTTCATACTCCACTATGGTACTTCTTGTATTCATGTTGAAATCAATGCCAACACAATATTTCCATCACTTATCCATTTCTATCATTAAATTCTATGTGACTAAAAATCTATTGAAATTTTTTATATTCCAACTTCACTTATTCTATTGTTCCTCCAAGTAGCATAATTTCTATAGGTTCCACATCCACAAACCCTACTTCTTCAATCTTATGCCTAAATATTTTTCCAATTTATCCTATATTGTTGACTCTTCACCCCACCTCTGGTCTATCTAGAGTAAATTTAAATCTACCTCTATAATAACCCTCTCAATTTTGATATAGCTCAAAGAGAGAGAGAGAGAGAGAGAGATAAAAACCTCCCAAAAAGTATTTCTTTCTTTATATTGACTATAAAAATTAATCATTGATATATTATTTCCTGGCTACTAAAATAGAAAATTTGTCCATATATTTGATACAAGGAGATACTAGTTTAGTAAGGGTATTGTTTTTAACCACCTAGTTAAAAGTCTTTGTGAATTCCTTACAACATATATAGATACAAATTCCCACTCCCTCATAGATTTTTCTATATGTCCTATCATCTTCTACCCCTATCCTAATGCTTCTTTCATTAATAAAACAACATGCCTATGAAGTTCCACCAACCTCACTAGGGCCATCCTCTTAGACAGGTTTACCATCCCTCTTTTTTTATCCAAGGAAAAAAGAAGTGTATTCAATATTGCAGAGAGAAATAAAAATATACATAATAGTGTTCGTTTTATGCAACCCCTTAGGAATTATGTTTCTATTGTTGCTTCATATTAACCTAAAAAATATCTCTAAATTTAAACAATATTCCACAAAACCATGTATTTAGATGTCATGCCTAAATACATAGAAAACTTTGAAGTATTCCATCTGGTTATATCCAACTTCCTATATAATATACACAAATTTCTTCTTACATGCACTTAAATTCTATCCATGAATCTTTAATTAATTGTAGATTAAAATAACTTTGACTAGGATTGATCCCCCTTCCACTTCTTCAACAATATTCAGTATACATTCTCATAGTTTTAGGGAGTATTTAGAGAGTTCATATGATTTCTTATTTAACTCTATATATACACATTTGTCAATTTTAGTTCTTCATTCCAATCTTATTTAGTGTAAGGACAATGTACTTAGGTGATCTATAGACTCATCAATGAAAGTTTTACACAAAATAAACCTCCCAAGTCACTGCCATGTCGTGTTTTAATGATTATCCTAGGTTCATACTTTGGTTGATAATGACAACTATAATTTTTTTTTTAGGGGACTCTTCAACTTCCATAAATACTTCCACCACCACTTATTTTCACCTTCTTCATTTTCCTTTATCCTAATATAGTTTTTTTATAGATATTCTTGAGGCCTTATTGTTTTACTAAATGATTTCAACTTCTTTACTAAGTCTATTAACAATATGTTTTAGAATAGAAATAAATTGTTTCCATTCTTCTACCTCTCCTCCTTAGATATCAAGTTGAGTTGCTAATTTCCAGACTTGGTTTCATATGGAGCTAGATCATGTATTTTGCACATTTTCTATGCTATGAATCTCAATATTTGATAGAAATTATTTTAAAGGATCATATAGCTTGTAATTATATGTACACCACATACATGGGTCCTCCCCAATTCTCACTATGTATCCTTTCCCTCTCATCCAAACCAATCATCTCCCTAGAAAAGGGTAAGCCTTTTCTAATACCTTAAAAATGAATAAACCCCTCTAGATGTATTCACTTCTCTTATATTCCAATCGTCCATTGACTCAAGAGATATGCACTTCATTCTCATCACTCTTCCCCATTGACCTTCAATTATCATCATTCTCCAAATGCTTTTTTTTTCCAATGCTTGTCCAAAAAAAATGATATTATTTATACTCCATCCTACTACCTCCTTTGATTTTGAAATTTTATTCCACTTCAGTAAGTGACTTCCTTCCCTTTCTCTTTTGCCTGTCCATAGAAAACCAAAACACTTTTTCTAATTTTTTCTAGCATTCCTTTCAGAATGAGGGATAAATATTTCCAATACATAGGTATCCCATCCAAAAAAAAAATTGAATAAGGTCAATCTACCTCCTCTGGATAGCCAT
Source organism: Picea sitchensis (assembly GCA_010110895.2). Lineage (NCBI taxonomy): Eukaryota > Viridiplantae > Streptophyta > Pinopsida > Pinales > Pinaceae > Picea > Picea sitchensis. The sequence continues at coordinate 24,522 of SNQJ01S0081099.1, read as the reverse complement.
GTGTAACACTAATTAGTCACTCTTCCTTCAATTTCTTAGAGTTCCAGTTCCAATCCTTTAATATGTAGTAATTGGGTTTGAGAAAAAAACCAATATTTTCAAACTAGTTTTCAAGGAGCAAGGGTGTAAATGGATATATAAAAAAAAAGGTCGTAACCAATAACCAACACTATATAACCAAGAAAGGGTGTAACCAATAAAATGTGTAAAGGGTGTAACTGGTAAGAAAATAAAAGGTTCCAATTACCTTAGACAATTACCTTCCAAATATCTCAAGGCTTGAGAGTACATAACCTTATGAGTTTGGTATTTTCATATTCATAAACTTATTATTTTTTTTTTGATAGGTAAAAATGATTGTACTATGAGGTCGAATATGAAGTAGTTATACACAAACATAATTCTAGCAATTAGATCATTTCTTAGTTTTTGAGATGGCCATTAATGATATTAAATTACAAACCTCCTCTATGAGGACACTAGTGATATTAAATTATAAGTTTCCTAAAATACATCCAATTATCTCTATTTTTTCCCTTATGATAGGCACTATATACTCCATTAAAAATCAACAAGACAAATTCAAAGTTACATTAAAGCCTACAAAGGTGCTACAAATTGATATACTTTAAACAAACCATCAAAGTTTCTAAAAAATACCAGCAAGAATACTTCATACTAGCTAAAATTTCAGTACTACTACATCAGAATCATCTCCACTTTCATGGTCTAGAATCTAGATTACATACACTTTCCATGTTGAATAAGACAATTATATGAAAGACAAGTGATGTAAGATCTTAGAAGGTAGTAGTAGAAGGATAGTATTTTTTGTTCTTTGTTGGGACAATATGCTTGAAATGTTGAATAAATCATATATAGATTGTACACTTATTATATCTAATTAAATAATTATGACAAAAAACATTTGTACTTATTCCCCAACCCTATGATCATCACCATCCTAAAGTGGAGTGAACAACAAAATCAAATAAATTTTCTTCTATGCCTTGAACAAAAGGAATACATTGCCAAAATGGGCATCAAATAGTTTTTCAATTATATTGTCAATATTTCCATTTTGTAAGGAAAAATTCTAGTAGAGTCTTTAGTTAATGTTAACCATTATGTTTATGTTTTTAGGTTCTATTAAGTGAGGATATATTCATGAAATATGAAGTATACTCAAAAAATAATCATATGTTTATGCCAAATGAAGCTACTATCTCATCAGGCCATAAACCCAACATTGTTCTGTGTATGCTATTCAAATTAGCCCCTTTTGGTTTTAGGCTTATCAAATAGTATTCAAAGAGTTGGAAGCATTTGATTAATAGTCAATTTATATTAGATTGTTCCAGTTATTTTATGCTTCTATTTTAACATTTTCTAGTGATCACATGATGGTAACTATGAGTTAGGTTGCCTCATTTTTCTTTGGGTGATAGAGTGCCCTGAAATGACAGTTCGACATCATACTACAAAGGAAATATCAAGGTTTAGAACAACCCATTTATTTCATTAGTAAGGGATTATTTAATCATAATGTCAACCAATACCATAACTACATTTGAAAAAATTGAAAGAGATGTAACAACATAAATTGCATAAAGATATTATCTTTTATTTACAAAATATTAATTCTCCTAACCATTTACCTAGTAAGAGAAGGAGATTTGTACAGATGGAGCCAACAAAGTTTTTATTTATCCTAGGAATATTGGGTTGGAAAAACTAGGATGGAATTATGACTCAAATGTGTAGACAACATATAGACCAAGAAGATAATGAATGAATTGCATGAATGTTTATATGGAGGACACTTTTTAGCAAGGAAAACAGCCCATAAAATGAGATCAACAGGTTAGGTTTTGCCTAAATTATTTCTAGTCTTTAAAATAGTTCAACCCAATGATAAAAGTACTATATATTTAGTGAGAAAATCCCATGAGTAGAAAAATAATGTTCTTAGGAGAAATATCCCCAAACATTTAGAGGTTCTCAATTTCCCCACAAGGAATTTGTTCTCCTAGATGGAACCTATTGTTAGAGAACAAAATTGCATTATCAATTTCAGCAACTTCATAAAAAAAAATTGGTTTTTCTATTCATAGTTTCCCCCTTTTATTCATTTTCCATACTTAGTGGAATCCACCCACTAGTTTTGGATATGTGCACGAAATCAAAGTATATAATGATCCCATGCCTTTGAATATGAAGTTGTAATGAAGATCGAGTTTTGGGATTTGAGTTAATTACATTTAAGAAAAGATAGCATCAACTACAGGTGGATCTATAGGACTAGGTACAAAGAAGGTAGTTTTAGAGACATGAATAAGTCAAGATTGGAAACAAAAGAATATGCCTAAAAGGGAGGGATTAATCATCATTAAACCTTTGATACAACAACTAATATGATGGTAATAAAAATGACATGTCATTAATAGTGACTATAAGACCGATGTTTTTATGTGGTTAAAACCATCTGAATGGAGATCATGGAACAATCAGACAACAAGAAAAAATAATTATGGCCATTAAGATTGACAGAGAGAGAAAATAAGGAATTTTTCTTAGTCCAAAGGGAATAAGTCAAGAAATATATACTTTTATTTCCCTCTGAAGTGGAATCCAATCAGTTGAAAATTGGTATGGATCTAAGAACCTTTCCAATGGATTATATATTAACAAGACGCACCAAATAGAAAATAGACAAATACCAGAAAATGAATTTCTTGCATTAAATTTCTACCTTCATAAGGGTAAAACATTCTTTATATTCCAAAACCGAGCAATTTCAGCACATCCAAGAAGCATTAAAACAATATAAAAATTAGAATTATGTATTGGGTCAAATTATGACAATTTTTGGCTTTGGCATTAGAAAGACAGTGTCAAATTATTCATTGTCTGTAAATTCTCCCCTTTTGCTAACTACTTTTTCTCATTCGATGGAGTGTAGGTACAACCAAATAGGTACCTATCATACCTATCATCCTTGAGTGAGGAAATTTATGGAGGGAGGGGGGAATGCGTTACATAAAACACATCTAATGGAGAAAGATCAACTAGAGTTGAAAAGGTCAGAAGAAAATTCCATAGGAACGTGGAATTGTTTCTTGTTGAAGGAGGATCATGTTCTTATGATGATGAGAGAATAAGTGACATTGAGGTTTCCTTGAGGTAAAAACTGTAACATCCCGCTCTGGCGCACTTACCTAACTTATTCTTTGAGGACACTTGCTCGCAAGTGATCTGGATTTATATGATAAAACCTTTCTTTCATTATGATGCATTGAGTTAT
>SNQJ01S0081098.1:0-35528 GCA_010110895.2 Picea sitchensis | reverse complement strand
AATCCCCTAAATATACTACCCAAGACTCATAAATATTATCTATAGAAAGAATCAAATCATATTGTAACACACCACCTGTTACATTTGCTTCTTGATTTTTCTCTTGCTTTCCATCTCTTTGTTTCTTTGGAGCTCTACAGTCTTTCTTCAGATGTCCTTTCTTCCCACAATTCCAACACTCTATCTTTCCAAATCTAGATTTGGATCTTCCCTTCCTAGAATTTCTGCAGTTCCATGATCCCTTTCCTCTATCCTTTTGTCTTCCCCTGTTCTCCATGTTTAACGCATTACCTGATGTCTCACCTATTCTTTTTCGTTGCATTTCCTCACTAAAGATAACACCAACAATATCATCAAATTTTAAAGTGTTTGAACCAAAGACAGAGTTACTTACAACCATGACCAAGCCATTCCAGCTTTTTGGCAATAAACACAAGATTAGAAGAGCCCTAACCTCATCATCAAAGTCCACTTTTAAAGAACTTAGTTGATTAGTAATCGTATTAATTTCATTTAAATGATCTGCAACAGACCCACCTTATGAAATCTTCATATTAAATAATCTCTTCATTAGAAATACCTTATTGGACATCGAGGGTTTTTCATAAAGTTTAGCGAAGGCGTCCATCAACTCCTTCGTTGTCTTTTCTTTCAAAATATTGAAATCCATCGATGCTTCCAAGCTCAAAGGTATCGTTCCTAGTGCCTTTATGTCAAGAACCTCCCATTATTTTTCCTTCATGGTCGTCAACTTCTTTGCTATTCCACCCAATGGTAGGAATAGATCCTTCTGATATAAATAATCTTCCATCTTCATCTTCCATAACTGGTAGTTTTGGTCATTAAATTTCTCGACCCTAAACTTTCCATCTTCCTCCATTGCTCCCACTCGAACCAGTAACCCTCTTTTACTGCGAGTTACCTTTCGCTCTGATACCGGTTGTTAGAAAAACATGATCATGAAGCAATAAAATAAAACAAATGCGAAAATAAAATACAAAAGATACACAATACAATAGAGACACATATATACGTGGTTCACCTAGTGTGGGATATGTCCACCCGAGAAATTTCCAAGTCCTTCCTTTATTATTATCCAACAAATGAAGGGATACAACCTACAACACACCTGCTATAACTTCCTCTTCTTTCTCTCACAGTCTCCTATCTCAGAATACAATATTCGTAATGACACATAGCTGCAATACATTTCCCTCATAAAATAGGGTTTCCTTCTAGGGAAAAAAACCATAACATAACTTCTACCGTCAGATCTGCGATCTTATAATGAACGGTCCAGATTTACAATGAAATTACAATATACATTTACAACAAAATTTTTTCTTCGGGGGCTCGCTTGCCCTCAGACCCATTGGACCCCGCAGAGGGGGTAACCCCCCTCTGCACTCCCCCTCTTTGAGGAGTGTACATTCTTCCGGGGTGTAAAGTATTCATGGGGTATAAACACAGATGAAAACAAAATCTCTGAATCATGAAGATAATTAGGCTCCACAACCAACAATTTCATGCAATAGATCAACATTTATTTCGACAAAGTTTACTCAGTGTCTGAGAAAATTAGGAACTTCACCTCATCCACCTATTACCCTCAAGGAAATGTGCGAGTTGACTCTACTAAAAAAACCTGATCAGGATCCTGAAAAATATTATTGACGATAAACCCCTCCAATGGCATACTCTTCTCACATATGCATTATGGGCTGATCACACAATCACCAAAAATAGCACTGGCCACACTTCTTTTCAAATTTTATATGGTCAGTAAGTTGTTATGCCTGTTGAGCTTGAACTTGCATCTCTTCATTTAGCAATGTAGGCTTAAGAATTGAATTCTACTAATATTTCCCAGAGGATGAATGCTCTGGTGGCCTTTGAAGAAAAAAAAAACCATGCATTGGAAAATCTAAAAAAAAGGCAGCAAACATTCAAGAAGTACTTCGGTAAACATACCAAATCTGTCAAATTTAAAGTAAATGACAAGGTTTTGCTTTGGGACTCCACACATGTTGATAAAGGCAAGCACTCCAAATTCCAAAAACTCTAGTTAGGGCCTTACAAGATCGCTCTAGTAGTCGGAAATACTACTTACATGTTAAAGGACTTTGAAGAGAGGTTATTCTCTTTTACGACTAATGGCTCGCATTTGAAACATTATGTTGAGCCTAACTAATTGTTACATTTTCTGAATCAATGTTTCTTGTAAATATCAGTTTAGGTTGTACAATTGCTTTATTTTTCTACACTTTATTTCATCAATATTGTTGCTTCACTTTCAGTTTTTCTTGAGGTTTGATTGCAACCTTATTTTTCATTTCACTATTGCTTTATTTCTTTGTTGCTTTATCCTCAATTTTGTGGACTTTATTTTAGCGTGATTTATATGAGTCATGTATAGCCACAGGTTTTCCTTTCTCGCAAAAGTATGCTTGAGTACTGATAAGTAGCCATAACAGAAAGAAAGATAATCACTTGTGGTCCACAACCTTGTATCATGCTACATCTACGACCACTTTGCTTAAACTTGAGTGCTAAATCTATCCCCTCTCTCATCTTTTCCTTTTCTACCTTCCACCACCCCTATTTTTAAAGATCATAACAGAGAAAAGGAAAACTTTGAGTGGATAACAAAAACATTTCTTGACCCGCGAAACCAAAAGTTGAGTTTAAGCCAATACTACATTTCCTTCCTTGTGGAGTCGTCGATGTTGACTCTCAAACTTGTCAAGAGTCACTTTCCCGCAAAGAATTGTAAGGCATACACTTATATATATATATATATATTATATATAATAAGCTATAAGTGGGACCCCCTATAATGTCGCTAAGAAGATAACCTAAAAGAGTCCCTCGAAGAAGAAGTCACTTAGTTCTATACTCATTGATGGTTGAATTGGATGCTTATGGATGATTTGCATATTGATTATTTGGTATGAGTTTGGTTTTAGTTCTCAGCGAAAATGAATTATAACAATGGTGGTTTCAAATGATGATTAAAAAAATTCTTCTTTGGGCATTGATTTTCCAAACTTCAAAGACACTAGTGCTGGATAAAATCATCATCAAAGTAAAGTTATGGCCATTTTTGATGATTCAGGGCTTCAAATGGTAAAAAGTGTTTAATGTTGGTAAATGTCTTCACATGATTCACTAACTCTTTGCTACCTGATGCACTTGATGAGTTTATCTTTATGACTTGTTAAAAGGTGTTTTATATACATATCTGCTTAGTGCATCACTTATATATTTCAGTGACTATGTATATGATCCAATGCATATTACACAAGTTGCAAGAATATGTTCCATGTGATAACGATCTCGACTATTGATAAAAGTGGTGGTTCTAAGGTTTACATATGGTAAAAACTTGAAAGTATTAACACATATGGGATGCCATTTACATCACATATTATATTCCCCAGTCCAACACATATTTCATACAAACATTATAAACACATGGTCCACGACCTCGATTTATTGATAATTCTTATAATAAGTTCGATGCATGTGGGAATTTTTCTACGAATTGACCATGTAATGGATATTGGATATTGTCAATAGTCGTGTGTGGTAGGTGGTTGCGTTGGTGGCATGTGGTTTCTTGTGATCTGGCGTATACTTGGCACATGTCGGTTGCTTAAGGTTTTAACATGTCTTGCCTTGGGTTTACTGGTGATTAATGTTGGTCATCACCCCAACAGGATGTGACCAACAGTTAATGCACCAACTTGTTGTTTGGGTTACCACCTTGGGTTTTGGCATTCATTTCATTCGATAGTGGTATGGAGGAAGGTTGAGCTCTGGTAACTGCTGCAACAGCTCAAAGGTGCCATTTAACCCACACAACACCAGGTACCAGGCTTTTGTTTCCCTATCATTTAATGTGGTTTTTGATAAATAGTTTATGTCTAGCTCTGTAACTACTTTCTCTGCTCACATTCGATGCTTTCTTGCTCAGATTTCTAGGAAAGAAAAGAAGTTATCTTGCTCTTGGTTTTATAAATTCGCATGCATGGAAGCTCTAATGGTCTGATCGATAGTTTTGATTGATATTGGTTATTGATTGCATATTTACCATGTCGATTGATTGGTTTGTGGTTGTCTATAAAGTATTCAAAAGGGAAATCTCTGGTGTTTATGGGATTTGGGTATTTAGTGTCGCATGCTAGCAGTTGCATGCACACTCTGTGTAGTTTCTTCCCTAGATGGTAGCGTCTTACGACCTTATACATACCCTTATTGAAATTAAAAGTTTGTTTCAAGGGTTTTACTCACAAACCTAACCGATTTTGAGGCATGAGTTGACAAGGTTAAAACCCTCGTCATACTTGGGTTTTTTTATTGGTTTTTTTCATTATTAGTCACAACCCTTGTCCTCTTGGTTGTCATCATGTGATTTGTATGCGATGTATAATATATAGTTAAAAAAGGGAGATAAATTTTCTTTTCATATTATGCAAGGGGTTGCACCAGAGTTTTAAATAATTTGGGAGGATCCATTCGACCTCAAATGAGAAATATTATGTTTTATTAAACAGGGGTTTGAACCCTATCACTTCGTGATATCTCTGCCATAACCAAAATTTTAAAATGGGGTTTTTAATGACATTTTGAGTCAACTCACCCCTCATTGCAATAATATTCGATGGAAAAGAAAAATGGTTTTCCTACCCTTGATTCGATTACAATCGCAACAAAGTAGTGTTTTATGTTATTGTTTGATGCATTTAATGCTTGGTGCAATTCTCTCACCCCTTTGTGAAACAAATTCTTATTTCGATATTAGTTCTGGAGATCTCTATGTATATAATGGAACCTGTGTGCACTTGAATGAGATTTGATGAGTGACAAATAGATTATTAATATACAAGAGCTTGTTTGATTGATGTTTTGACGTCTTTGTTGATATCTTGGGCACTACTTACACAGAGTTTTGCATTCAACGTTGGGAAGTAATATACTGTGATCTAATTAAAGATGGAAATGGGTGAATACATGGATTTTGATCATTGCAAATAATAGATAACACCAGAAATGCGACTGTGAGTATTTTGTGAATGAATTCGGGCAATAATCAAACGACTGTAAATAACAATAGTTTGCATTTCATAGATGATAAAAATACAACAATTGGTCTTTCAGTAAATAACTTGAAGGTTAATTGAACTTGTAATAAGGCTATAAATTAGGGTGATAATCCCACTATATTGTCTTAGCCAAACAATATTCGAAAAAATGTTGTGAGGAGGACTTTAATTTCTTTTACTCAACATGTCCCTGGTCATACATTTGACTCACACTTAGTATATTATGCTTCATATTTTCAACAAGTAGGACATTTTCTGCCATGGCATCTTTGCTTCCAAGCTTGACTGTGCCCTTTCCTATAATTTTGGCTGAGTTATCATTGCCAAATGATACTAATCCATCTCTTTCTTTCTTTATATTTACAAATCTCTCATTGTCCCTTGTCATGTTCTTTGAATAACCACTATCAACGTACCAATCACTTTTTCTTCTTTGATATTGTAGAGCAATCGAACATTCTTCAATGCTCATTTTATTCTTCCTCATTTTCCATATCCTTGATAGTTCTTTTACATGATTGTTAAAATCCCGCTTTGGTTCCCTTGGAGGAACAATCAACCTGCAATCTTTGGTTGTATCCAAAATTGTTTCACTTGTAGGATTCTACTTCATTATTTAATGAGCCAAAACTATTATAGTTTTTGTTATAAGATTCATGAGGTTTTCTGAGATAATTGTTCCTAGAGTAGCCTCCATAGTTTCTTCCGTTCTCATCATAGGCTCTAAAATTTATATTCGTGTGCCCAAAATTGTTGTATGAATAACATAATCCAAGAAAGATAGTTTGGTTCCCGAGTGTGGGAGATCTTCTAGGTGGTGCAACTCTTTTGTAATATTCTTCTTGAGTCCTCTTCATTACTAGTTGTTGATTCCACCTTCCTCTTATTGGTTGATATTATTCTTGAATGTTCTCCATTGCCTGAATATTATCCTTTCAAGGCTTGCATTATTGCTTCTTAATGGGACCTATGATGACTTATGCATAACTCTTTTGTTCTACTTCATTTTCTATCATTATGGAGATTGAACCCTTCTCAGTATGAGTTTGGTTGTATCCTAGTCCAGACTTGTCATAACATGGCCTTTGATGGTTGATGATTTCATCCAATATTTTGGTGTTGTTTCCAAAGTTCTATTGGATGTCCTTCTTCTGAAGTTCCTTTCTTTGTGATACCATTTCATTTTCCAAAGATTCGTTTATTTTCTTCTTTTCTTCCAATTGTTTCTTGAGTGTTTCTTCAATCACTTTGGCTTCTTCCAGGTGAACCTTTAGATTTATGATAATCTACTAGACTTCTTCATAATTTTTGTTATGGTTTTGAGAACCCTCCTTTAGCTTGATCAATTCTTCATTGAGGGACTTGTGTTTCCTCCTTTTCCTCTTTAGATCACTTAAAGCACTGATAAGTTCTATCTCAAGATCCACTTCACCTTCTTCATATTCTTCTTTGTCATTTTCAAGGGTACCTTTCTAATTTTCCATTGCCATAAAGAGTACTCTTTCTGAGTCACTATCACTATCATCATCCTCATTAGATGAGAAACTATCTTCTCTTGAGTAGAGAATTTTCTTGAAGACTTTTCTTTGGTTTATTTTTTTGTCTCCTTTCTAATATTTATTTTCTTTCTTGGGAACTTCTTCTTCATCACTATCTAAATTCTAGGAAATTTGGAAGCAAAATGGCCAATTTTAGCACAATTAAAGAACTTTAAGGGAATCTTAACTTTATACTTTCTAGTTCCTTTCTTCAACCTCCACATGAAATTGGCTATTTCTTCATCTTCATCTGAATCATCGTTGTAGATGAATCTTGACTTTGACTTTTGCTTATTATTTCTTGTCTTCTTGGATGCTTTGAAAGTTGGTTCCTTCTTGGATGGGTTATCCTGTTCCGTTCTCATCTCATAAGCTGTAATTATTCCATGTAGCTCATCCATGCTCAACGTAGAAATATCTGCTATTTCTTATAGGGCTGAAATATTAGGATCAAATCTCATTGGAAGAGACCTTAGTACCTTTTGAACAATTACCGAACCTTTAATTTCCTCTCCTAATCCTTTAATAGAGTTCACTATTTCATCAACTCATACAAAATAAGCTACAATATCTTCATCTTCCTTAATTTTCATTTGTTCAAATTGACCTCTATAAGTTTGAAGCTTGCCCCCCTTGACTTTGGCATCTCCTTTGTAAACATTTTGAAGTTTGTCCCAAATTTTCTTTGTAGAGTCGTAATGCATAGCCTTGACATATACTGAATTAACCATGCCACTAAGAATAACATTCGCAGCCTTCAAATTGTTTTCACAAAGTTTATTTTCATATTTATCTATTGGGGGGGAGGCATGTGCTTTGTATACATTTACTACTTCCTGCCAGACATCAAATCCTTGTGCTTGCAAAAAAGTTTTCATCCTTCTTCTCCAAAAGGCATAGTTCTAACTATCAAAAATTGGTGTTCCATTCTTAGTGCAATCCACGATCTACCTTCTAGTGGTTAGACTATTTATAAAGGACCTACTCTAATAAAAATTGTTGGAATATTCAATAATACTAAGAGGGGGGTGTGAATCAATATTAGGCACTTTTTACCATTTTTAATCACAACATGTAAACATTAAGTTATAAACAATTTATAATGTATGATTGCATTCAAGATATCATAAACATATAACCACAGATACAAAATACACAAGAATTTTACGTGGAAACCCAAATGGGAGAAAACCATCGAGCATTTTTAATGTATCATAATATTACATCCACCAGAAGAACCAACTTCCAAAAATTCTCCAGCACTAACTGGAAGGAGGCACCAACCCCCTGGTTTATAGGCTCCAACCTGAAGGAAGCTACAACTCCCTAAATTCTCCAGCTTCAACTGGAAGGAGGCTCCAACCCCCTTTCCTTGCCCCTTCCTCCCTCCCTTAAATATAAATAAGAGAATCAACATGTCACTATTACTGTCACTGATACTAATACATCATAATCATCAAAACTGGTTCAACACCAATGACCACATAAAGCTTATGTCGAGATCTCCAAAATTTCCCCCAAATCATATGCCCAAAATCACTAAGATATTCCTCAATCATGTACCAAAACCTCCAAGATGTGACTCAAAGAGATATAGAAAAACATACATTTCATCATGTGAAAACCCTAGTGCATGAGATCTCATATCATCAAACCTTTCTCAACTTCAGCATCAAGAAAAACTCATCTTCTTCAAACCCTTCCTCAACCTCGTGGGACTAGACTTGGCAACGAGCAGGGCCTTGCATGATGAGTCTTGGACAACCAGTGGGGTCCTCGCAGGAAACCCTATACTTGACTCGTGGGGGTCACCTCAGATAGGGTTTCTCTAAAACCCTTCTCACATCTATAGCTTCGAGAACTCCCTCCTTCGCACAACTCCACTAATTCACTTGCGCTAAGAGATCACAAGTTTCCCTTGATAAAAATGAGAGTCTCTTGATGTGTATTCATATTCTTCCAACTACCTCCTTTACTTGTCTTTAGGACCGACCTATAACTTCTTGTTTGCAACTGTTTTTCTCCTTTACTTGATTTTGGGGCCGACTTAGAACTTCTTGTTTGCAACCTTTTAGGGGAAAATTTTACATGATCATCTTTAAGAGGGAATATATCCTCAACTATGAGGAACCACGTGGCATACCACATACCATTTGAAATGGCTTGATGAGGACTATAAATCCATGGATGTTTTTCATTCACTTGTAATTTCCTTCATACTATTTTTCTTCAATCAAATCTGAGCTCCATGACCACACCTCTGAGGCTTCCTGACCATATTTCTAGGGCTTCTTGACCATACATTGTAACTTCTTTTCTTAAAAACTAGGGATTCTTGTAGGATTCTTCACAAATTCTTCCCATGAGGGCCATGCTTAGAGATACACCATAAGGGGACCTCTTTGGAGACTCCTTCAAATAAACCCATCACTTCTAAGGGATTTTAGACCTGCTTCAAGGCTTCTTCTAGGGTTGACATCAATTACAACCAATTTTCCAACATCCCACATGCATCATGGGATTTATTCTCCTCTCACTCTATCACATATAATCAAGGTGAAGGAGGTCCTTTGATAACACAACAAATTGTGATGTAATGCTTGTGGCAATTGAGTGTAGTCAGGATCTCTTTCTCTTCAAAGATAAGCTACAAACAATCTATCAAGTTTATGTTCTACAATATTCTATTATTTTATTATTTAATAGAAGTTGGGTTTCATAGTATTTATCTGTTCTCTTCTATAGTTTTGTTTGTATCTGATTTTTTTCTCAACATTATCTGGATGTAACATCCGCACTATAATCCCCAGTTTAATTGATGTATATTGTAGATATGAATGTGGCTATGGCCAAGAAATGTAATATGCAAATGTATTTTCTATTTTTAAAAGAAATAAAATGTGATACTAGTTGTTGGGGAATATGGACAGAAATGGAGGTTGAGTTTTCCACAAGAGAAGAGAGTGTCTAAGAGAGATCCAAGGGAGAAATTAATTATGGGTATTTATTCAATCCATGAATTGTATTAGCATTGGGGATAACTTCTATTTTTTTGTTTGAGTGTATGAGAGCCAAATCATTAAACTCATGTAAGAGGGTGGGTGTGAAAGTCACATCCCTTAGTTATTGGAAATCATGGGTTGCGGGGGTGGGGTAAGTAAAATCGGTTTGGGAAAGAGTGTAAGTCAAGAAAGTAATCCAAAATAGAGGAAATTTGTATGGGAAATTACATATAGTTTTTACACATTGAGTTTCACATGAACAATAAGCAGGGAGAAGAGAAAAGAGCACTAGAGATAGAGCAAGAAGGTTGGGATAATTCTAGAGCATGTTGGAGGATTTTGGAGCTAAAGATTGAGAAGCTAGGTTTCCAAGCCCGAAGAGTAAACTATTTTGTGAGTTGCACTGTAACACCAAGTGTTTGCAGTTGGTGTTGGTAATTTTCCTAGTATCCCTTTATTTCCAAATAGAGATATTCCTAGTTACTTGTACCAGAGAGACCCTGGTAAATGAATGGGACATCCGATCGACTAAGAGTAGTGAAGGGGTACATTCCTTGGGTTGGGAAGGTCAAGAGGAAGAGAGCTGGAGGAAATTTGGGATAGTTGTAGGAGAATGTCAGTGGGTTATGGGATATTGAGCAATGAGTGGATGTGAGAGGAACCCTTTTCTTATGGATTCCTAGCCCCAACTCGGGGGTGACTTCCTGTTGAGATTTGGAGCAACAAGTCTATGGATGGGTGGAAGGAGTAGCTGGTTACACAACTATTTTAAAAAGATAAGTGTTTATATGTTTTCTTGAGTTAATGTATGAGTTTAACTGCTATGATTTTTACTTTGTGCATGTGAATGAATTATATGTTATTGCAACAAAATTTATTAGTTGCATTTACATGCTTGACTAGTATGGAAAAATTGCATGACCTTGAATTTCATGTTGTTTGTAATAATGCATTTAAATTTATTTGTTAATTGATTTTAGTAGTAATGGTAATGGATTCTGATGTGGTGCTCAAATCGTCACGTGCACTAGGAATAGTTGTCGTGCACAGTACAAGGTTGTTGCACACATGTTATGAATAGTTTCCATGCACAATACAAAGGATGTTATGTGCGTGACTTTATCTCAGTGAGGTCACGACATTTATGCTAGTTAGCATGATATATATGCATTTAAATAATTGGTATCTGCAATGGTTAAATATGTGTACATAATCTATAGTTATTAAGCTACAAGAATTTAGTTAGTAGAAGAATTTCAAATTTATGTATTTTTTTGCAAGTAATGTTTCTCGATTAAGTTGGGGGACATTACATAATGGTATCAAAACTTTTTGGTTCAACACTCGACTTGTATGGGCCTGAGGTCAACATGAAGTTGGTAAATTCGTCATCTCAGCATGGATTTGTGCCAAATTTAGGGATAGCGGTAAAATCTGAGTGAAGTTCCCAAGTTTCTAAGAAAACTCAAGTCACAATTGCACTCAGAATGGTTGTTATGGAGGGATCATTTCGACTTCTAAGCGATTGAATTTGTCTTAGATAGGTGGTTCGAGAATTTTCACAATGGTGCACAGAGTGTGTGATAAATGTTGGCACTGTGTAGTGCAAAATTCTTGGTGTGTAACAAAAAAAGTTGTGTGCACTAGATATTGGTGTGCGATGTAAAAAATTATGTGCACTAGATATTGGTGCACAACATAAAATGTGTGCTCACTAAATATTGGTGCACGGTATAAAAAATTGTGCACACTGGATGTTGGTGTGTGGTATAAAAATTTGTGTGCACTGAATATTGGTTCGTGGTGCAAACATTTGTGCACACTGAATATTGGTGCGTGGTATAAAATTTGTGTGCAATAAATATTGGTGTGTCACATAAAAAGTTGTGCACACTGAATATTAGTGCATGGCATAAAAAGTCATGTGCACTAATATTGGTGCGCAACATAAAATTTGCACGTATTGGATATTGGTGCACGATATAAAAATTCACACGCATTGGATATTGGTGTGTGGTATAAAATGTTGTGCACACTAAATATTGGTGCGTGATATAGAGAGCCATGTGCACTAGATATTCGTGCACCGTATAAAATTTGTGCACATAGAATATTGTTGTGCGGGGTGTGCGCTAAATCTTGGCGTTGTGCATTGTGGATCTAGTGTGTGATGAATATTGGTGCATAATTGTTACACGCTAAAATTTGCACACTACCTAGTGTCACACTTTCGTCACTATTCTGTTTAGTGTAACACTTATGTGCAATTGCATTGTTAAGTGTCGTAATATCAAAACGACACTTTACTAAATATCACATTCATGTTTTACCAACTTAGACACCATGGGACAACATTTTGTCACTTCCCTTGTCAAGAGGGAGAAGGAAACATCATTTTCTAAAGGTCAGACACTTGATTTGTGCCTAGGTTTGACTTGGTTGGAAGGGTGATGCTCCCTTGTTCATTTTAGGAGGGCATTAATCCTTGGGTGACACTCCCTAAACCATTGTCAGGGGCATCAATGACACTCTGCCTAACTCCACCTTTATCTAAGGGCCATCTCCGAGGATCTTTGGGTGCTTATGGATGAGTGATGACGCATACCCTCGAGTCACTCAAATTCCCTTCCATTATGGGGTTCCAAATCCTAACTTTGGGAGAAAATATCTTAACCTTCCCTTCATTTGTTAATGGTGGTTGAGCTTTCCAAAGCCTATATAAGCAAGGCGATCCATGGGGGAAAGGGAGTTGAATTATATAAGCTGTGAAAATTTTGATTTTAAGGGAAACTATGGAATACCTATCTGTGCATCCAAGGGATGGAGGAAAGAAGGCTTGGAAAACTGACGCCATCATCCATATGTAAGTTTTCACTTATGATGAATAAACTTGGCATGTTCCTTTCAATTGTTGTTTGTGCATTTGTCTAATGCTTACATCAAATCAAGCTTATATAGATTAGTCTTTTCTTAACATGATCTAGTATAATTCAAGTTGTTTGTCTCCTACTCTTGTAGTTTCTTTTGATCATCGAGAATCTTGGAGAAACGAGGTCGAGGTTTGGAGCAACAAGGACAAACGTCAGACCCAAGGTTAGTCTAAATCTCTCCTTTTATCTATATGATTAAAATATTAATCTAAAATGAAGCCAATCACCACTTGTTTCGAATATGTCTTAGGTTATGTTTTTAATCTAGGGAGAATTCAACATGTCCGTAGGGTTAATTTCTCACAAAAATAATACAAAATTGATGCCCATGCGGGCTTCCAAAAGGAAGAAGAAAACATATTTTAGAAATAAATAGATCCAATTAAGTCAGTTTGGGATGAAACTTCTACGTTTTTTCTATGGTGTCAAGGGCTACATAACCACTAGAGAGGCCCAATGGCCAATTATGCTATGATTTTCTAGAAAATGCAAATTACATGTTTTTAAAGATCAGGGTCAAACTCAGTGGCAAGAGCATAGTTACTATTGAAACTTATAGAGTGTCGGTCACTATAATTGCTTATTAATTAAAACAATCAAGTGTCACATAAATTGTCAACCCAGGGAAGTCTGTTTATTTCAAAGGCAATCACAGACTATATATGCTCAATCTCAAAAGCAATCCAAAGTTGTAGTAAAAGTTACACTAATCACACCTTGCCTTGAACAGACTGAAGTTCTACCTTGAATTACAGTGAAAGTAATCTATCTATTGCAGAGTTTTAAGATTCAAAAGGAAATAATTATCAGAATAATCCTGGGTTACATTAAGAAATAGCAACCTAGGAAAAAAAAGAACCTTTCAGCACACTGCAAAGAAGACTAACTATTCTGTAACAGAGAGCAAGACCCTATTCCCCAAAGAAGGAATCTTCAACACCTGTCTTTGACTATCACACTTTCATAAACTCATTCTGCAAACAGAATTACCAAACAAAATGATTAACAATTTCCTAGGAATGAATTGTATGAAAACAATGTAACAATCAGTGGAAACAGAGTTTCAGCAAAATGGAGTTTTAACAAGGTATAGATAAAAACAATACTAACACACTACAGAAACTAATGGGTGAATCTTGTGAAGAAGGTGGGCCCTTTCCTTCTCACAAGATTCCCTAGGAATAAAAGGGATTAAGAAGTAATGCTTAGAATGATCTTTTATTCATCTGTCAAATATGACAAGTTACAATATCCAAAGTGAACACGCTCCTTCTCTGTGATTTGCTTCTAGCTAAGCCTTTCGAAATTCCCCCTCTAATGCTGATTTCTCCACTATTTAAAGAGGAGAATCCTCTTAATACAATTAAGCATAAAATTACATGTGTACATGCAAATCCTATTCTTAGTCTGATCTAATCTTCTATGTTGGAATAGGATATTCTGATCTCCCATAGCAAAATGTTGTTACAGTAGATGGAATGGTGTTGGCTTGAGGTACAGCTGTTGCGGACGGTGTAACAACTTCTTTATTTATCTTTTCTTGTTACTGTTGTTTGTAAAATATTGTTTTAGCATCGCAAATCACAGACTGTTTCAGCAACGGGATTTGCGTACTGTTTGACTGTTTCAACAACGTGGTCTCAAGCATCAACGATGGTTGTAATGGTGTTGGCTTAAGGTATGACTATTGCGGCCAGTGTAACAAATCCTTCTTGTTACTACTGTATGTGAAATGTTGTTTCAACATCGCAAATCACAAACTGTTTCAGCAAGGGGATTTGCGTACTGTTGACTGTTTCAACAACGTGGTCTTCAAGCAACAACAGTATATTAACTGCAGTTCAAACTGTTTCAACAACTATATATTTCTGATTAATGGCTAAGTATGAGAGTAATGTAAAATTGCATGTTAAACAAATTAAACATATAGCAAAGAGAAGAAATGTTATATACCTTTGGAGAAATAGGTTAAGGTGATAATGTAGGCTTAAATATGAGTGGGAAAAGGATGTAATGATATAAAAAAGTATGAGAAAAAAGGTACATTATAGGGTCCTAACATAGAGCATGTAAAAAAACTAGAAATGAAAGTACTTTATGAAGGGATTGGTTGGATTCCAAGTATTTTGGAGTGGAGGTACCAAAATAGGGCAAAATCCACTATTCCGGGCCACTTTTTGGGGATTTTTAGGCTTTTTAAAGGAGGAAAAGGGTCCCAAGATGACAAATATGGGAAAATTATCTATTATACATTTTGTATATTCATCAAGATAGATAAATTTGGTTTAGTGAAGTTTTTCCATAAGTGCGTAGTTTGGGAGATAACCAGTTTGGCTAAAAATTCTAAGTCTGGAAAAAGGGATGAAAAAGGAGAAAGTTGTCGTTTACATATGGCTGCGGGTTTTTAAAAGAGAATCATATTGAAAATATGAGATTTGTTATTAATTCAATTCCATCATTATCATCAATTTATCATACAAAATTTTCTCTAGTTCTTGACAGATTCACTTCTACAAGTAACAAAAGTTGGTGTATGGGATTAATTGCACCATAATGAAAAGTGTGCAAAAGGGGTGAATTAACAATATTCAAATGACTTAAATTTCTTCTCAGATCTCAAAATTGAGCAAGAAAGAAGTCGTTGGAAATATCTTAGAGAGGAGGATCCATATATCAACCCATAAAATTGATCTAGGAAATTTAAGTTATAGCCAACAGAAAGGAAGATGACCGGTGGCATTAGAAAGCAGGAAAAAAATTATGCATTATTTTCCATAACTGTGTGTATATATTTTTTTCTAACAGAAAATTGTTTGCATCCACATTTTATTGAATAATTTAGAGGCACGAGAAGGCATTTTATTTATTGTATGAGAACCACATCCATGGAAGCCGCCTAGGGGTCCTACAATCATGAAGAGGAATTCAGAGGCCTACATGTCAGCATGGGAAATGTTGAGACACAATACAATGGAAGAAGAGAAAGGAAAGATCTTGTAATTATGAGAAGCCTGCAAAGAGAAGTACATAGCTATAGGGATGATAATGAGAATATTATGAAGTCTCAGGAGGAGATACTTCAGACTTTGAATATGCTATAGAGGCAAGCCAATAAAGACTGACACAAAGCAAATAGCTATTGTTAGACAAGTGACAACATCCCAATCCCATAGAAGAAGGGATGGATATGGGAATTATAGGTAGTCAAGGAGCATGATCAGGTGTCGTCATTCCCCTAATTAATCCACCAGGAAAGCTCATGCCAGTTTAGGGCCAAGGAGAACCCCAAGTGTATCTCCTGTCAAGAGATAAAGGAGAAGGGTTGAGGGAGACATCTTGCAAGGTGAACTCAAGAAAATCAAAGAGGTCAAGGACTAACTGTTGGAAATGAATAAATATTTCCAATTGCATGTTTAACCCTCCATGGTATAAACAATAATTGCAACCTACTACTTGCAAGGAAAGGAAGCTATGTGGTGGGATCAACTTAAGCAAGAATAACACCTTGATGAGAGGAAGGTCTCATGGAGGAAGTTCAAAGGATATTTCCAAGAGAAATATTTGTCAAAGAATTACTATGAAAGGAAAATGAAAGAGTTCTTTGAACTCAAACTCGAAAGCATGACAATGGATGAGTACGATAAAATATTCTTTGAATTGTTGAAGTATGTGGACTTCATAAAGGATGAGAAGGGAAAAATCCAAAGGTTTCTAAGTGGGTTAACCTCCTTCTATAGTGAAAAGATACAATATGATAACCCCAATACTTTGGAGGAGACCATAAGAAGAGAAAATCATCTCTATGAGAAGAGCAGAGGGAGGCCAGTTTTCCAAAAAGCTTGGAATGACAAGATGAATGGAAAAAGGGATCAAAGGTAGAAAGGTTTTAAGCCACCCTTTTTCAAGAATAACTCCCAAGAAAATCATCAAGGACAATCAACCCAAAAAGTGCACAAGACAACATATTCATTTGGGAAAAGGCCAAGGAAACAACCTATACAATGTTGGGGATGTGAGGGAAATCACTTGTATAGGGATTTCCCTCACAAAGGTGAAAGAATTAGGACTTTCCACAACATTCAGGAGGATAAAATAGTTTAAGACATGGGAGGAAACATGCCAAGGATTTATGCAGCCTTGGACAAAAAGCAAGTAGAGTATCAATCCCCCATGATTGAAGTGGAAGGTAAGATTTATAATCATCCCATAGCAATTTTAATTGATTATGGAGCTAGTCATAGTTACATAAACTCCAACATTGTTGAAATATTTCACTTGTAAAGGAGTAAGCATAAGAAATATAAGAAATATTGGTTAGTTAAATTAGCCACAAGGGATAAGAGAAAGATCAATGATTTGGTTAAAGATTGTCTAATAGACATGAATGGACTTAAGACAAAGGTAGATGTGAACATCATACCAATGGGTTCATATGAATTCCTAATTGGCATGGATTGGTTGGAAAAACACCATGTTGTCTTAGACTTTTACAACAAGACAATAATTTTTCTTGATGAGGGAGGGAAACAGGGAAAGATTCAAGGTGTTATGAGAGCTATGGTTGTTAGAGAAATTTCAGCCATGTAGCTCAAAAAGAGCTTCCGGAAGGGATGTCAAATTTTTCCAGAGATAAAGTGGAAAGTATTGAATACCATCCAACCTTGAAGGATTTTAAATATTTTTTGGGGTAAATCCAAGGATTTCCACCAAGGAGAGACATTGATTTCTCTATTTATTTGGTGCCAGGAGCTACCCCAATGTCCAAGACACCTTACAAAATGGGAACACCGGAATTGAAAGAGTTGCAAATTTAGTTTGAAGAACTCTTAAAGAAGGGGTATATACACCCAAGTTTTCACCTTGGGAAGCCCCTATGCTTTTTGTGAAGAATAAAGATGGAACCTTAGGGTTGTGTATTGATCAGAAAACTGAATAAGGTCACAATAAAGAACATATATCCTTTGCCAAGGATTGATGATCTTTTTGATCAGCTAAAAGGTGCAAGAATATTTTCTAATATTGACTTGAGATCGAGTTATCATCAAGTGAGAATAAAAGAAGAATATATCAGCAAGACAACGTTTAGAAAAAAGGTACGGGCGTTATGAATTTACGATAATGCCTTTTGGACTACCAAATGCCCCAATTGTTTTCATGTGGCTAAATAATGGAGTGTTCAGGGAGTACCTGGACAAGTTTGTGATTATTTTCTTAGATGATATACTCGTATATTTAAGGACAGAAGAAGAGCATGAGAAACATTAAGAATGGTGTTGCAAGTTTTGAGAGAGCACAAGTTATATGCCAAAATAAGTAAGTGCATCTTCTATCAAAAAATGATTCACTACTTGGGCCATATTATATTAGAAGATGGGATAACAATTGATCCTGAGAAGATAGAGGCCATTAGAGGGTGGTCAGTGCCAATAAATGTGACAGAGGTACGATCATTTATGGGTATTTCTAGTTATTTTTGAAGATTCACAAAAGGGTTTTCAAAGACTGCAAGCCTAATCACTTCTTTGAAAAATAAGGGAGTAAAATTTGAATCTAATTCCAAGTGTGAAGAAAGTTCTCAGTAGTTGAAAGACATATTGACAAGTGCACCCATATTAAAGATTGCATATCTAGATGAATATTTTTTTAGTGTGCACAGATGCATGCAAGTATGGGCTCAGAGGAGTCCTCAGTCAAAAATATCATGTGATGTGTTATGAGTCTAGAAAACTAAAATACCGTGAAAGGAATTATGCTACATATGACTTGGAATTGGAAGCCATTTTTCATGCATTAAAAATGTGGAGACATTACCTTATGGGTCGAATATTTGAGTTAAGAATAAACCACTATGGTCTAAAGCATTTATTTGGACAACCAACATTAAATTCCAAACAACTAGATGGCTAGAATTTCTAAATGAATATGACTTTGAAATTAAACATATCAAAGGCAAGGAAAATCAGGTGGTTGATGCACTCATCGGAAGAACTCATGAAATGCATGTTTAAGCCATTAGCATGTTCAACATAAATTTAAGAGACAAAATTTTAGAGGCTGCAAATTCATATCATCAATATCTAAAAATGAAAGAGACATTACAACAAGGAAATTTACAGTAGAAAATTAATTATTATGAGCTAAAAGAGGATGTTTTGGCACACAGTTGTAAGACCCTTGATTCAAGTTAACTAAAAAAAAACCCTTCAGATATCAACCCTTCGGCATCACCCGCATGCAAGTGAAGTCTCATTCAAGGCATCTATTGGGGCTGCAGGAACCAAGTTTATGCAGGAACGAGGGGATGGGAGGCGATCATCTTATTTATTCTTACTTATCTACAATATGTGAATTACCATGTGTTTGTTATTCCTTGGTTACTCAGTAATTGATTTTATGCAGTACCATCACGACACATATTGCAACATAAACCATTCACCATAACATCCATAACTACTGCGCAATAATCATATAGTAAACAATTCTAGTCTAACATGCATGAACCTACTATTCATAAACAATTACATGAATCACACACATAGAGACATAGAGTTAACGTGGTTCACCCAATCCTTGGGCTATGTACAATAAGGTTGGATTCTTTATTATGCTTTATGTAATAATTCTATGCTTATGCACTGTGTTATAATAGATTCATCATGTTATCAGTCCCCACCCTACCTAGCCACTCTGCAATGCAAGCCTCTCTTTGAAACTCTCCTTCCCCACTCAGACATAGAATCTCCTTCTCAACTCATCACCTATTGGACCCTAACCAATGAACAATTAATCAATAAAAACATAGAACAACAAATAACTACCAATAGAACAAAACCAAACATAACCCCATTCTTCATGACCCATTACATATTTATACATGGAATCTAGGGCTAAAAACCCTATTGCTTATCCCCAAAACCCTATTACAACTCATTCTGACTCATTACAACTCATGTTGATTCGTTGTTCAAGTGTGCTTTTCTTGATTTTTCGTCTGGATGTTACATTTTCATTCTCGATTGTTTTTCTTCTTTCTTTTGCATGTCTCTTTGCTTTTGCATGCTGAATTGTTGTCCTTGGTTTTTGCCCGCTTTATCTTCCTACTTTATTCTCTTTATTTGTTCTCCATAAAGTATGCTTTTACTGAACACTTCAGTCCTGAATGTGGCTTTACTACACACTCTGCTTATGCCTTCTCTTATTTCTTATGTTGTTGCACATCTCCTCCATACTTAGTATTTTCCTCAAAACTGTATCCAAAATGCATGTCCAACATGCCCCCAACACTTACATGTGGCTAGTCCTAAGCCATTCAGGCTTATTGCATAATTCTCCTCCATGCCTCCATGACCTTTGGAGGGTTTCCTTTGCTGCCACAACTTCTTTTGTTACTTCTGCTTATTTTCCAAAAATTTCCTCTACAACCTAGGAAGTTAGGGTCATGAGTTTCTCCTCAATGTTGTGCACTACTTGCTTTGTTGTGCCCTGTGTCGTGGCCAATTCCCCTATTACCCTGAGTGATTCGTTCTGTAGAGGTTCCAATTTTTGTTCAATCTTCTTCTACTCTTCCTTCATCTGCTCTACTTCATTGTATATCTGTCTGTTTGCATCGATGTCCACCTATTACACATTATTTTGGTCACCTCGGTGATCACTTGACAACATGTGTTCATGTTCCCTAAAAATATTAAAAGAGACTTTGTCCATGGGAAAATTGATTTGCTTTCCTCTGCCAAAAACCATATGAAGAAAGGTCGTCGCACCCTACTATATGAATGGGGTACGATGCCTGATCGTCGCACTCTGCACTATACCTGGACTACGACGTCATCGCATACTGCTTGTGGATAGCGTGCGACAATGATTAAAGCATGGGAAAAGTCAAATTTCATGAATGTTCTAGAAGGGGATATTCTAGAAGATGAGGTGGCCTCCGATCAGTTTGGATCTTAATTCCTTCTCTAATTAGGTGGGATCATCCTAATCTCCTCATCCATCTTTCTCTCACACTATATAAGGAGGGATCTCTCATGGAAAAGGATAAGGTTGATTAGGCTAAGATTTGTATGGAGAATTTTGCTTCAGATTATGCTTGAGAGCTTTGATTTAGTTCTTCAAGTCAGCTTGTGGATCTTCTTCATTCAAGGAATTTGGAGCAAAGGTGTGTGTGTTGAAGCAAAGAGCCATTGAAAGGGGACCTTGCAACATAAGGGCATGGATTGTATTCTCCACTTTTTATTCACTTAATACAATAATTCATTTCTTCCCTATATAAGCATCTCGTCTTCTATTGTATAATTCCTTGATCATATACACATACTTCATTAGAATATATATATCTTTGTTCTCTTTCTTTGTTGGTTTGTGATTCTTAGACATGCTTACTATTATGCAGACTCAAAGAAGGAGCTACAAAGACGACACTAGCGAGGACAAATGTCGTTTAAAAGGTATGCCACTTGTAACTCATTAAAATAGTTCATATGATAATGAATTTTAAGGCAAAGTGTGCATTCTGTTCTGTTTTGTTCTAGTTTCCAGTGGGATCTAGGGAGATCTGTTTGTGTCCACACTTACCGATTAATCCGATAACAAAATTGGAGACCATACTAGGGATTACAAATTTCTTTTGTTTTTTTGCCTCTTATTTGCTTTTAGTCTACCTTCTTTTGGTTAAATTCAGTCTCTGAGTCTATGGGCGATCCATCTGGACTCCCTGGGTCTGAAACTTTAGTAAGAATTTTTGTTTTTCCTTCCATTTTCCTTTAGTTACATAGAACGTCGCACTGTACTATATAGACATATTGCGACGATCCTCTGACGTCGCACTCTGCTGGTGCAGACTAGTGCAACGACGTCGCACTTTACCCTATTGGCAACATGTGACGACCATAGATCGTCGCACTATGCTCCACTGTCACCTGCGACAATTCCTGTAGGAATTGTTGGAAAGAGCCAATTTTTCTTTTTTCGCCCAGTTTTGCCTCAATTGCCTGGGATGAACTTCTGATACCTGTGGTTGATTGATTTATAAGTTTTGAAGCTTGCATTTAATTGATTTTCAGTAATTGAAAGTTTTTGTTTGTAAATTTTGCAAAGTGCTTGTTTGACAAAAAGTCCTTGATTTATTTGAAGTTTTGGATTGTTTTTATTTTCCATATTGCTTATTGATTGAGAGACATTTTTGTTTGCATTTGACAAAAGGCTTTCCTATCATTTTCATTTTTGTCTACATTATGAGTTTTATTTGGGAATTGTGTTGAGAATGTGTTAATTTTCTTGGATTACGCTTTCTTTTCTTCATTACATCTGTGATTTGATTTGACAAAGAAAAAACTGAAGTCATTTCTTATTTTTAGTAATTGGTCACAAGAAAATTCTTGCATTCAAAATATATGTTAAAAGAGAAAATTGGAAAATTTTGTGGCTTATGGTTATTTGGAATTGTGTTCATTCTAAAGTTGAGGAATTATGATTCGTAGCTTTTGTACTTCAAAAATAAATACTTTCTCCCTACTGTAATTAGAGTTCATTGAATTGAAAATTTGCATATTCATCTCTTTTTGCATTTTATTGGGTCAAGGTCACATACATCATCAGTTTCATTTTCGTCTACCTTTTGAGTAAACAACAGCCTTTAAAATACAACGTAATTTTAAAATGTATTAGCAACTTTTGTTTTCTAGAAATTATTTTCACCAACATTAGCTAGGACAATGCTTTGGAATAGGTTGTAAGGCACACTCTCCAAAGCATCAAAACACACAATAGTATCTTGTGATAGGGAGAGTTCAAATCCACTTGCTACATTTTGTCCTAGGAAGCCCTTCTAACACAAGGGTCAATCATGAGGTCACATTAGGACTGGCAGAGTTACTCACCCTACTTTGTCAGTCTTAGTGTAGAGATTGTGTGTATTATTGGGGGTCAATTGAGAAGAAAAACCTGTGGGGACCTTCTCAAGTTGATTTCGGGCTAGATACCTTGCCTTTGCGCGTGGATCAAACTGTCGATTGTTTCCCGAGGCATCATTTCCGTAATTGGTAACCTTATTAGCCTATCTATTTAGGGTCTTTACACGAGGTGACTATGGAGGGGAAAGTCTTCACGGTACCTGGAATCGACATTGGCCAAACTCACTCGAGATCCTTGGAGGGTATACCCATGATTATGTGTGGGAGCTTGCACCAGGGTGTAAGTCCATTAAGCAGGTTGTCAACATAAATTTTCCACCCGCTTTATCCCAACACCTTCTTGTCTTGATTTCACAACGTTGTATTTCATCACAAACTAGTGACTTAGAAATAAGAAGGTTTGTTTGCTTGGTTTGATTTCTAGATTTTATTAGTGAGTGATGTTTGTTTCTGTATTTGGCCATAGATTTGTTTCGTTATTTATTTGGTGTAGCCAACATCGGCCTTCGTCGTTCATGTAGGATGCAAGGGCTACCTTCAGAAGATCTGGAAGGTTACCTCCCTTTGCTTCCTAACTCACCAAAGGGATCTCCTGAAGGAGTAGTCAATAATGAAGTAGCCTCTCAGATTGGCAGTTCAAATTCTTTAGAGGAATTCAAAATTCGTAATTCTTTAGAGGGATTCTGACTTCCCGTAAATACATTATTGAGTGTTATACAAGATCCACATTTTCCCCAGATGAACTTGTCAGGAGAACTTGTTATTGACGAGAATATTGAAGTACCTACTGGACCTAACATAGAGTCTAGAGTAGACGATCCACTTTTTCAAAGTGAATCATTTAGAACCCTTGTTCACACTGCCAAAATTTTTAATCCTAGCTCGAGATATGATATTTTCAACATAAGGAACGAGTTCTAATCAACCTATGGAATCTCAAATGCCTGAGACGTCTATTACCTATACGGTACCTTTATATCATTTTACTGGCACAACCAATAATGTCGTCACAGTTTCAGACCAATTGTTGGTTGGTTCGCACTCGATTCTCCCTCTCTAGATTGCTCACTCTACCATGGTCCCAAAAGCTACGACTGTTTCTACTGGAAATGTGGTTATCACTCAGGATCCTATTGGAACACCACCTCCGCTTAGATCAAATCCGTCACTTCCCCCCCGGGTATAATTCTTTGAATACTTCCATTGCTATTCCTACCCAGAATCCATCTGAAGGGTCTAGACTTTTTCTTCATGTTGGGTATAATGTTGATAGTCATTTTGTTCCTACACCTACCCAAGTCCTCTCCGGGGGCCTTACGTTCCTCCTCCACCTCTATCTGGAGGATCTAATCATCCTGGCCCTAGTAGCTCCAATCCATTTGGAGGCACCAGTCATTATGTCGCTTCTGGTTTTAATATTCCTATTGGAGGCAAACCTCAATTGGGGGGCAACCTCAATTCGTGGGGCAACTTCAAATTGGGAGACAACCTCAAGTTGGGGGGAAACCTCAAGTTGGAGGCCATAACCCATTTTATGGACAAAGTATACCTGCGTTACAATCTCAACCTTGGAATCTTCCTTTTCAAGGGAATCAACAACCATCTAGGGGGAAACATCCTCGAGTTAATTCTTTTGTACCCCCTAATTTCAGACAACCGTATACAGGTTCTATGAATCCTACCTGGGGTCAAAAATTTTAGTCTAATGTTCCTTTCCAATGGAACATACCTAACCAACCAAACCATGTTGGCTATTTGAATCAAAACCCTCCACAACCGAATCTGTCAGGGTTGTCTAACTATCTATAGACTACTTATGGTCCTACTGGTATACCTATGAGACTACCTCCTCAAAACTACCAGTTTCCTCAAGTGAATAGACAATTGCCTTTTCTTGCTAATTTGGATTTACCGGATTTATCTAGGATTTTGAATGATCCTATTTTGCATTCTCATTGCTGGCCTGTCATATCGACCAAATTACCATATGACATTCCTAAGTTTGACGGTCAATCAGGAGAAGAACTAAATAATCACGTCATCACTTTCCATCTTTGGTGTTCGTCCAACTCATTAATGGATAGCTCTATAATATTACAACTTTTCCAATGAACTCTTATGGGTTCGACAGCCAAATGGTATATTAAATTACCATTCGCTAAATGGGGCATTGAATTCATGACATGTAACCCTCACTCGGTCAGGGGGCATGGATACATTATTGTAGTTGTGGATTATTTCACTAAATGGGCCAAGGCGATGCCTACATTTGATAATACCAGGAAAACTGTAACGTTGTTCATATTCATTCATGTCATTACTAGATTTGGTGTCCCCTCAAGCCATCGTTACTAATCACGGTAGTCATTTTCGTAATTTCATGATATTTGAACTTACTGAGAAGTTGGGTCTTCACCATGAAAACCCAACCCCCTATTATCCACGGTCCAATGGCCAGGTTGAATCAATTAACAAATTTCTCACTACTATGCTTCGATGGATGGTAGGAATTCATAAGTCAAATTAGCACACGATGTTGTTCTCGGAATTGTGGGCCTATTGGACATTCGTGAAGTCTGCCACAGGATTCACACCTTTCCAGTTAGTATATGGTATCGAAGCAATTTTGTTGATTGAATGTGAAATCCCATCTTTGAAACTAGCCGTTGAACTTCTCCCTAACACCTCAATTGAAGAGGAATGTCTTTTGTATTTGATGCAATTAGATGAAACCTGTCATGATGTCGCCTTAGTTATTGAAACTCAAAAAAAACGTTTCAAAGCTCAATATGACAAGCATGTCAAACCACGTGTTTTTTCTGAAGGTGATTTAGTTCTTCTTTACGAGCAAGATCATGATTTGCTAGGGGCCGGTAAATTCGAGCCCATGTGGCAGGGTCCTTATATTGTGAAATGAGTGTTGGGGAAAGGGGATTATGAGTTGGTAGATTATGATGGAATCCCCTTGAGTGAAACCATAAATGGGATTTACTTGAAGAAGTACTATGCTTAAATCATCTTTGCATAAGTGCTGTGTATTTTTAGTGTATCATGCTCGTGTGTGTTTTTTCGTTTTTGGTTCCACCTTTCGATTGCTTACCTTGGATTGTGCTTGGTTTCCATATTTCCACGTCTTCGCTACCCTGCATTGGCTTCACTGATGGTGCTAGTCGCATTACTCAAAACTTAGTGTCTGCTTCTTGGGAAATCTATGCACCTACGGATGAATTAATCAGTCTACATGGTGTATGCCTTGGTTGTGCAACTAACAATATCGTGAAATGCAGTGTAGTTATTGAGTTATTGACTGACGTTGTTTCACTCATAATCCCTCATCTTATTGTACAACTTGATTCGTAGTTAGTAGTCCTACAGTTGAGTAATGTTTATTCCATGTGGAGTCCTACTTTTCTAAGGGTATACTTATGAATTTTCCTCTTGGAACGTCATTTTGATTACATTGACTATCAACACAATCCTAGATGTCTAAATACATTAACAGATGCATTGGCTAATTATGTGTTAGAAAAACATTTGAGACATTTATAACATCCAATCACACTTTGTACATAAAACAAGTAAGTCAGTGCTACTCTACGGAGCAGTCAACCGATGGAGGCAGATACGCCCACTGTGTGGCGTTGGTAATGCCTCGGGAGCTCATCCACAGTAGCGTCAGGAACATGCATGGTCAACCCCTCCAAGTTATGTTCTATGGTCTCTAGATCTGCAACAACTACCCCTGCTACAACACATCTCTCTCCCTACCTATGGATCGAGGATGAACCTGGAGGAGGATAAGGTCCCACATTTTCATTAATGAGAGAATTTGATTAAGTCATCTGATAAATAACAAAAAAAACTGTTTTATCATTAAAAATAACAAGAACATTATATGTATAAAATTTCGTTCTTACCTATGTCCCCCCACTGGCAACCTTCGGGAAGAGCTAGGTCCGGATCTCCATAGAAATCTACCCCAACATGCGCATAATATTTGACCATGAGAAATTGAGTCCTCAACCATTGGAAGAAGACATTGTTATACCTGACAATGTGATCGCCTCCATGTCAGGCCATGAGATCTACCCACCTCTTCATCCTTGGATCCTGTGGATCGGGTATACCCCACTCCACCTACAAGCGTAGGATAGGGACCCTCTCCAAAAAGAAGGATACAAAAATAGACCCATATCCAAATTGTTTTAACCCACCACTTTTGCACTTGGTAAGTTGTTTCTTCATGCGTTTTAGGACCCCTTCGCACCAATTTAAGACTCTGGGCTCCATACATTCCAATACATACTAAAAATGGATCTATAAAGCCATGTGGGCAACTGCACTCCCTGCCATGCGGGTAATATTATAGAGGATAGTCCACAAAATAAAATCTCGAACATCCCTAATAGATACCTTACCGTTATGTTTCTCGGTACCCGACACACAATGATGACATATGTAGTAGTTCATAAGCTCACCTTTGTCCCTGTTGCCTGTAAGTGTCACTCGTGAACCACAGTGAGATAGTCCTGTCAGGAAATAGATATCCTCGATATCTATCGTGAGTGTGTGGGAGTCCACATGAAATTCCTACTCATTCACATCCCACATGTGAACCATGTATTCTAGTAGTCTCAACTAGGCTCTCATGCCCTGAATCTTGAAGAATTTTGGTAACCCACACTGCCGGAGGGCCATAACTATTCTCGGGTCATTCCCAACAAAGTAATATTCTTCTTCATGCTCTCGTTCATGCCATTCCAACATAATGACCAAGGAATACCTGCCAAGGAACCATAAGATGAGATTAGAAACATAATTTTCTTTCCTGGGGTTTTCCCTTGTTGGGTTCATGTTTTTAAATTTTAGGTTGCGGGCATCGCAGGCCTGTGCATTCGCACAGTGCGACGTTGTATCACCCTACCTATAGGGTCACCTGCAATGATCCTATATCGTCGCAGTTCCCGATATAGTGCACCTGTGACGACTTCAACCCATGGGTAACCCCTAAAAAATCAACCCAAAACATAAATTTAACCAATTAAAATCAATTTTGAAACCATGAAAATATGAAGGAGATGGAGATTACCTCTTTTGCGGAGACGATTCATGAAATTCTCCACCATGCACTCCGCAATCAACAGTTGAAAATCAAGGTGAAAAAGGGATTTGGAGCAATATTTGGGCAAAGTTACAAATGAAATGGTAAAATGTGGTTTGTTACCTATTTTATTGACTTTTATCACTTTTCATTTGCACATTATATTATTTTTATGCTTTATCCAAATCCTAAAGTCCTAACAACTTTACAAGTGATTGATTTTTTCATATTGAAAAAGTTTGGAGGTGAAACATCGGAACAAGGCTCCGCTTTTTGGTTTGTTTTTATATATTTGTTGCATGTACAAATCCTTTTTAGGATTTTTCAGGAAAAACTTCGAGCAAAGTCTTAAGTTCTTTATCACGCTCATGAAACCATGAGAATGTAATCGGGTATTCTTTTGTCATTTTTTCAAACTCGTATTGGTGACACAAAAAACGAAACCTATGGAGTATCCTTTAAGCTCTTTTCACGCTCCCTAAACATGAAAATATGGTCGAGCGACCTTATTCTTTTCACGCTCGTAAAAGTATTTGAAAAAAACATCTGATGAGTGGTAGGTTATCACTTTTTCGGTCTCGTCAAATTAAGTTATGAAC
Source organism: Picea sitchensis (assembly GCA_010110895.2). Taxonomy (NCBI): domain Eukaryota; kingdom Viridiplantae; phylum Streptophyta; class Pinopsida; order Pinales; family Pinaceae; genus Picea; species Picea sitchensis. The sequence continues at coordinate 7,342 of SNQJ01S0081098.1, read as the reverse complement.
AAAGGACCTGATGGAGTTCTCTTTAAGTGTTTTTCAAACTCTCTAAAATTGAAAAACCCCTAAGTTTTCTCTCTTTTGACTCGTTAAACAAACATCGAAATACCCATATGTGATCAAACCAATCCTTATTAGGGTTCATTAAAGATACTCCGAGGAACTCGTCTGAAGGATGAGATTACATCTACAAGCATATGTTATCCTCCTCAAGTTTGCGTAAAAATAAAGAGGTACTCGCCAGAAATGGTGGGGGAAAATTGGGAAAGAAATGTGTCTCTGTATTTGTGTTAGTGGAAATAATAGTCGCTCTTGAACATGGCACCCCCTTTCATCACTGTATCTGGGTTGGAAAATCCATTTGTCCCTCATTTGACCTTCCACAAGTTCATGTGTTGGGTCCTCTTTGAGTCAATGCTTCCAAAACATTTGTCATGTCGTTAATATGTTCAAGAGAAGTCCAACCTAAACGAGCCTTCTATTGAGTCGACCATATGTAGTTATAAATTTTCTACTATGTCGGCCTTCTCTGTGTCAATGCCAAATCACTTCATACTCTGATATACCTCAAATCTATTACATATTTCGTGCCATTGATGGGGGATACATCAAGGCCCTCCTGTGATGATTATTTTCTTATCGACTTCAACACATTATCCAGGAACAATACTTAGAAATCATTCAGTACCTTAGAGATTGCATGCCTCAATGGTAGGTCTCTTCGCTTTCAACAGTCGATTCACATCATTGACCCTTGATTGGAAGATTATATTGAGTGTTCGACTTCAACTCAATTATTCACATTCGTTGGATTGTACTCGGGTACCCTAGGGACATTGACATCAATGGTGATTTCCCTCGCACTTGTTAACAATTTCTTTAATGACCGGTAATCAAGTGGTTTCTACCATGTTTGACTTCAGCACCTGTGATCACATGGCTAGATCCATACTTAGAGACGATGGAAATGAAGACCCTGGATCTTGTCACTTTGGTCCAGGTTGAGACGGAGTATTCATGGTTTGTATTGACACATAGATCCACTTTGTTTGTCTCATGGCTATGTCTGAATTTGAGTTCTTTTAGAGCATAGATCCACAGTGTATTCCTGGTGGCTATGTTGAATCATGATGACATGGATCCACAATGTATGTTTAGTGGCCATGACTCACTTGACACTTATGATTAGAGTCACTTGTAGTCTAAGCATGGGAATTCCTACCTCATAATTGGTATAATATTATGCATATGCTTGTTTGTTTGTAGGTTCCTGATCGATGCGCTCCTTGTTTTTGGCACACACATTCTACAAAGTATTTCAGCTATCATGACCTCTAGCTTCATACTTTGGGGGGAATTCTATTACACATTATTTTGGTCACCTCGGTGATCACCTAACAACGTGTGTTCATGTTCCCTAAAAACATTAAAAGAGACTTTGTCCATGGGAAAAGTGATTTGCTTTCCTCTGCCAAAAACCATATGAAGAAAGGTCGTCACACCCTGCTATATGCATGGGGAGCGACGATACCTGATTGTCGCACTTTTCACTATACCTTTACTACAACGTCATCACATGTTGCTTGTGCATAGGGTGCGGCAATGCTTAAAGCATGGGAAAATTCAAATTTCACGAATGTTCTAGAAGGGTATCTTCTAGAAGATGAGGTGGCCTCCTATTGGTTTGGATCTTACTCGCTTCTCTGATTTGGTGGGATCATCCTAATCTCCTCATCCATATCTCTTTCACACTATATAAGGAGTGATATCTCATTTAAAAGGCTAATGTTGATTAGGCTAATATTTGTATGGAGAGTTCTACTTCAGATTATGCTTGAGAGCTTTTCTTTAGTTCTTCAAGTCAGCTTGTGGATATTCTTCATTCAAGGAATTTGGAGAAAAGGTGTGTGTGTTGAAGAAAAGAGACATTGAAAGGGGACCTTGCAACATCAAGGCATGGGTTGTATTCTCCACTTTCTATTCACTTAATATAGTAATGATTTTCTTCCCTATATAAGCATCTTGTCTTTTATTGTATAATTCCTTGATCATATACATAGACTTCATTAGAATATATATATATATATATATATATATGTTCTCTTTCTTTGTTGGTTTGTGATTCTTAGACAGACTTACTATTCTGAAAACTCAAAGAAGGAGCTACAAAGACAACACTAGAGAAGACAAGCATCATTTAAAAGGTATGTCACTTGTAACTCATTAAACTAGTTCGTATGATAATGAAGTTTAAGGTGAAGTGTGCATTCTATTATGTTTTGTTCTAGTTTCCAGTGGGATCTAGGGAGATCTATTTGTGTCTGCACTTACCGATTAATCCAATAACACCACCATCCATTCAACAAGAAGTATAGCGTTGACGCTTTCATTTGCTTTATGGGTATTCTCTTATACGATTATTATTCTATCTTTGATCTCCTTCAACTCTAGATTCATCATGAGTTGTGTCCAAATCTGTGTAGTCTCGTCACACAACCTCATGCACTCCTGGTCTAGACTCTTAATATTTTCCACTTAAGTTGTCATGGTCCTTTCCCTTTGCTCTTTTTCCTCGAGAGGTGTCCCTAGCATGGTGCACGATTCCAAGTCTTTAATCTTGGTGTGGAATCCTTTAATGACTTCGTCGATTCTTGAGACTTGTTCTTCCATTGTGGCCTCTACCACCATTGGTACTTTTGGGATATCATTATAGATATTTTGGACGAACGTTTTTATTCGATGTGCCATTTGCTCGACCTAGTCCTTCTCTTTTAGTGTTTTCTTGGCCTTTTCCTTGGCCTCACTCTTATCCTTCAATATTCTTTCAACTTTTTCTTCAACCTCGCTCTTCTCCTGTAGAGTAGTTGTATAATTTTTTTTCATTTCCGTCTTCTTGTCTGTCACCTTGCTCAAACATTTGCATGCGAACTCTGCGTGGAACTTTATCTCCTGCATAATACCGGTCTGCAAGGTCTGGAGTACTATTGTGGGCATCCAATAAATGGATAATTCCATATCACTTAGTTCTCTCACATGCTCTTACAGTTCTTGCGTCAGGAACTTGACTGCATATGAAGTGATCTTCAACACTCTACACTCGACTGCTAACTATAATAGGAGTGAAGTGGTAGTCCTTGCTTCCTCAATCGACCTCATTGACAATCCTTCACCTAAGCCTCTCTTTGGTGTTATCCTCATTGTCTCCAATAGTTGTTGTATCATCATCAACTAGTCCTACACCTCCTGGTGCACTTCATCTCATTTCCGCGATGCTTCTTCAATTTCCTCCTCTGCGACATCCCACACTTGGAAGTAGATTCTATCCATGTCATCGTCTATCAGAGTATAGACAAATGATACTTTGTGGGCTTTCATCTTTTTGCGCACAACTACGGTTAGGCCCTTTCCCTTGTCTTTTCGTTTGACCCTTTCTCTTCGGACAATTTTCTACGCATCTTCTACTGATGGTACTGTCTTCGACATATTCCCTATGACATTGTGTTGCCCATTTAATTATCCCTCGGTTAGTTCTTCCTCTTCATTTTCTTGTTCTTATTCGTCAAGGTGCTCTATTTGTTCCCCTGCAACTTTCCACTCTTCCTCCCAGTCATTGGAAATCAGGCATACATAGTCCATTGTCAAATTTTAACTTGTTGTCATCCACTAGCATGCAAGGTCTCTTCTGCCTTGGATGTATATGTGGTGCATCCATTCTTTAAAGCATGCAATATCTTGGTAAATCTCTAGAGTCTGGGTGGTGATGCGTGGTTTGTGCATTATGATATGTCTAATTTATTCAAGACAGACATAGAATGTGACATTGTTATCTAGTTGTATCCTCTTGTTTGTCGTATGCCATAGGTTCACATATCACATAGCTACATTACCTCTGCTTGATGTTTTCAAAAACTCGCAATCACTAGGATCCTTCAATCAAACTAGTGCGATCAGGATGAGAAGCCAGGAATAATGAAATTTCGTTGCTTTCTCTTGGGCTTCTGTGTAATGTACCAAAAATTGGTCTCCTAAAAATGTGGCCCAATTCATTTGGACCCCCTCTATGCACTTTGTCATAGCTACGATCATTGCAGCCGACACCTCATCCTTGTGGCATTTCCTTAGTAATTTGTCGGCCAATAACTTCATTGAAAATTGCACAACATCATCACTTATGTTTTTGAAATCCAACCCTCACTTCCCTCTGAAGGTGTGGAACCTATCCTTCATAGTTTCTGATAGTGCTTTCTCCCCCGCCTTTTTTGTGAATAATTTTGTCGGATTCTCTATTTCTTTCAGCAAGCTCATTATCCATGCAATTAGTTGTGTATCAATAGATACTAGTGGATCTAGCCACAAAGTTCCTCCATGGAAGCAAATTAGTAACATTTTGACGCAAGTGTTTACTTCCTGGCCTTTGCCAAAATGTGGGATGTCCAACATATTCAATAATCCTGATTTCTCTAATCCTTCCGCCCAACTCTATGGTTCAAGTAGGATTGCACCTATCTCTCATATTCTTTAGGTGCAAAAATATTTCTCCCATGCCAACTCAAGAAACTTTTGTACATATGTTATGTCGTGGTATGCAAACTTCAAAGCAATGACCTTTCCTAGCATGTCCCCTTCGACAATGACACCATGTGGTATTTCTGGCATGACCAACGAGTACTTTTCGTCTATGGGTACTCTAACCTATGGTGCATTGTCCTTTCTTTGTGGTATGTAGTCCCTGTGAAAGATTGATTGCGAGGCCAAAGCTTTGGTTGTTTCCATGAACACCGGTGAAACCAATGGTCATTTTCTTTTCTTGTGTGCTGCAACTGGGGGTGCCCCTAACTTTTGGTGGTGCCATTGTTCTCTGCAAATTATTTCATTAACTAATCTATGTCAGTTATGGTTTGGCTCTAGTTTGGCTCTAGTCTATTCTGTATGCTTGCAACTCTTATCAAATGAAAATAAACTTTCCCTTTCGGACCCTTATGTTCTTTTATAACCCTTCATCAATTGTGTAATTGCTTCCGTGCCCAACATAAGTGTTTAATATGGTCAGAGTCTGCAATCAATACTTTCCTTACTATGGCATTAATGCCAAATCCTTCACCGGATTCTTCCTTTGAACTTCCAGTCTGTCCTGATCCTTGGCAGTGCCTTCTATTTATGAATACACGTCTCCAGGACATTTTGTCATTACTTCTTTTTAACTATTGTTTTTGTGCTTTAATGCCCTTAATTGTCCTGTTTCACGCTTGACTTTTGTGTGCACTTAATTGTCTCTGTGTTGTTTATGTTATCTATGTGATACTCCCTTTTTCTGTGCGGGTCTTGTTGCTTTATTTCTCATACTGCTTCCTGTCTACCTTTGTATTTCTTCTTGCTTTTCCACTTTTTATTTGTTTTCTTCTTTTTCTACTTTTTGTTTGTTTTTCTGTATTTTACCTCCCTACTATAGTACAACTACCATGATACATGCATTCTTATGCAACTCATATTAATGCGCATATGGTCGACTATCTCTATAGAGTTTCAACCAACTTCCATTCACCATGCCTCCCAAGGCTTCTCCATTCAGTTTTTCCAACTACATAGCACCTGCCTCCATCACATGCTGAATCACATATGGTCCTAACAAATGCATTCAAAAATTTCCCGGATGCTGCATAAAATTACTATTGTACAATAATACTAAGTCCCCTACTTGAAACGTTTTTTGTTTAATGTGTCTATCATGCCATTCCTTCTCTCTCGCCTTTTGACCTTATTGATGGAACCCTGCGACAAAGCTATCTTCCTCAAGTTGTACCAATTGTGACAATCTCTCCTCTACTGCACTAGAATCCGAAAGATCAATAATTGCTACAACGCACAAGCTAGGCACAAAAAAATCCATTGGTATTACTGCTTCTTTCCCATATACCAACCTGAATGGTGTCGGTCTTGCCAAATTTTTGCTCGTAGTCCTGTATGCCCATAATACTGTAGGAACCCTTAATCCCCAATCATCTCTCCCTACATTGCAGATCTTTTTCAAATCATTCTCCATAATTTTATTAAAAGATTCTACTATTGCATTGGCTTGAGGGTGATATAGTGTACTCTTCTGATGATGAATTTGTTAAGCCCTAATATTGGCTCATTACCCCTTAATTGGGGATTATTATATTGGTAATGTTATTTTATTTATGTCAGCTTTAGGCCATTACTTGTAATTATACCTCCTAGTCTCCTATATATACCAAGGAGACATTTTCATTTTGAATCATCTTGTACTTGAACATTTAAGTGGGGTAAAAGGAGGTTTTCCCCTCGAAGAGGCTTATTATCTGAAATTATCTCTTTTTCAAGGCATTGAGTACTTTTCCTGAGGTTTTTCTATGCTATATTGATGTTTGGTTCTTAACATATGGTATCAGAGCTCAAGGTCTTGGGGTTTCGCTGCTACATTTGAGACACCGTGGAATTTTCGCTATAAATAGTTTTCTACAATGTTTCAGAAGGAACGACTTAGAGGATATTTAGTAGACAAATCAAGGTACGTTGGGTTCAAAATTCAGCTCTTGATTCCTTATACTTTTGGATATACAACCTATACAAGATAGGGTTATGGAATCATCCTGAAATGAGTCATTTCGGAATTTTCGCTATAAAACATTTTCTGTAATGTTTCAGACCCTGAAATCCGGAGGTAATTTACAAAACTTAGTAAGGTATCTGTGGTAAAAATTTCATCTTCTGGGTCATCTTAAATTTGAAGATACACCTTGTGTAAGATAGGGTATCTGACTAGTCCTATTGACTAGTCTCAAGAAGGTGTTCCAGGTAAAACAATCATAACTTCTTGATAAAGTATCCAAATTGAGTGGGACTGGTTTCATTGGATTGTGGACAGTCTGTAGTATTTTGGGTGTGAGTTTCAGAATCTTATATCAATTATTTTGTGCGGGGAATTCTATACAAGTGAGATCTCCTGGAAAGGACAAAAATTGGCAAGTTGTGAGGAAGTTACCGTAAATTCCACTTGGCACATCCAATTTTGATCAGACCTGTGGCATTACAGAGAAGAAATATCAGAGAACTACCTAAAATAAATTTTCATACCCATAAGGGCCAAAACTTGGGAGATAGAACAGAATAAATATTGTCTAGCAGAACCGCCTCAAAATCAAGATTCAAAAGTGATACTTGGCCAACATGCCACCAAAAACGGGACCTTCTACACCAATTAAGCCTCCATAAAATCCTAGTTGGACTCTTGATGAAGGTGAAGAAATGCGTAGGGACATAAATGAACTACAAAAGAAGATGGATTCAATGGAAGCTAAGTTGATGGATTCAATAGAAGCTAAGTTGG
>SNQJ01S0081097.1:0-25123 GCA_010110895.2 Picea sitchensis | reverse complement strand
ATGAATGCTTTGTGCCTTATGATTTCTCTCTTGTTTATATGATTCAATACTTAGTGCATTGTTATATGATAGGTGAATCTGATATGGTAGCTTAGTGCTGAATAATGTGAATAAATGCTAGATCTGATCTATGTTTTAATGCTCAGTACTTGAATCTATTGGATCTGTATAAATTCTGCGTTGATATGTTGTTAGGGTTTAGTTGCGCTGTAAACTAAGGTTGGATATTAACGAGCTGTAACTATTAAGTGCTTTGTTAAGGTGTATTAATCACATATCTATGTCCCAACTAAGGTTGCAGACACTGGAGTCCTGCAACCACCCCTGCCTCTACCTCGGGTGAGACTTCATCTGCTTCGTAGGTGTTGTCGAAAGGGCCGGTAGTTTGGGTTTTATTGGTGCGTTGTTGTAGCGTTGAACCCTAGGTCCGCCCCTATGCCAACAATCATCACTGCGATAGAGTATTTAACCAGATGGGTAGAAGCAAGAGCAGTTAAAGACTGTAGTGCAGCTACAGCTGTGCAATTCATCTTTGAGGATATTATCACCAGATTTGGATGCCCGAAGATCCTTGTGAGTGATCAAGGCACACACTTCATCAACAAAACTATTGAAGCCTTGACTTAGGAATTTGAAGTTCACCATCAGAAGAGTACTCCATACCACCCAAAGGCAAATGGTACAGTCGAAGCTTTCAATAAGATATTGGAGACAATGCTGACAAAAATTTGCAGTGTTAACAGAGATGATTGGGATTTAAGAATTCCAACAGTCTTATGGGCCTACAGAACTACCTGTAAGAAGTTAACAACGCAGACCCCATTTAAGTTGGTATATGGCTTGGAAGCAGTGGTACCTATGGAATACTTGGTTCCTAGTTTAAGAATTACAGCCTTCACAGGTATGGATGACATTGACGTTGTTCAAGACAGGCTTACGCAGTTGCTGGAACTGGAAGAAGACAGGTTTATTACATGATTTCATCAGCAGGTACAAAAAGAAAGAGAAAAGGCTTACCATGACAGACACATCAAGAGGAAGGCATTCAAGCAAGGAGATTTGGTACTTTTATATGACAACAAGTTCTTGAAGCATCCAGGGAAGTTCAGGACACATTGGCTAGGGCCATTTGAAGTTGCCTATGTTACAGAAGGAGGAGTTGCGCAATTGAAGACCCTTAATGGAGAATGGAAGAAGGTTTGGTAAATGGGAGCCAGTTGAAATTGTATTATGACAACCAACTGCCTCGCAACTCTCAGTAAAAGCACAAGGTAGAAGTGTTTAGGTACCAGGTGCAATTGAAACTGGGTACCAGACAAAGAAAAGACAGTCTGCACAAGAAAGGGAGGGACCTAGCAGAAAGCACAGGTTGCTCCGCACAGTCTGAAGTCGAAGTAAAACAGAAGGTTCAGTCTTGCAATGACTTAGGACAAGTCACATGTGAGTGTTGGGGGCCTGTTGGCCCTTGGTTATGTAAGGAAGCGAAGATTAAGAAAGAAAAGTGAAGTACAAACTGCGCAGAAGGCACATAAATTGAGGAGGGGTCGAAGTGGGAAAAGAAGCAGAAAAGAAGGAGAAAAGAAAGAAAAAACTAGTCGTTGGAAGAGAAAATCGAGGAAGACAAAGCAACAAAGAAGCTGGATTGTGGACAACTCAGCAAGCAGAAGAAGACATCAACGAATACTTTGGAGCACCTCGCAGAAAAGAAGGAAAGACAGGCTGGCAAAGCCCTTGAAGCACGGGTCAAGTAGACCTAGCGTTTTGGCACCTAGGGTTTTGGATCTAGGGTTTTGACACCTAAACTTTGTTATGTATTGTATAAATAAAGGTCTAGAAGACCTGGGAGGGTTCGTTCTAGGTTGGTTCGTTGATACTATGGTTGTTGCTCATTGTTGAGTATTGTTGTAGAGAACAATATTGAGACTAAAGAGAAAATCTGAGGTACACAAAAGCACATGAATGTGGACAATTCAGCAAGCGGAAGAAGAAATCAACAAATACTTTGGAGCACCTCGCAAAGCATTAGTAAAGACAGGATGGTGAAGCCCTTGAAGCACGGGTCAAGTAGACCTAGCGTTTTGGCACCTAGGGTTTTGGATCTAGGGTTTTGACACCCAAACTTTGTTATGTATTGTATAAATAAAGGTCTAGAAGACCTGAGAGGGTTCTTTCCTTTTAGGTTAGTCTCATTGATACCATGGTTGTTGCTCATTGTTGAGCATTGTTTGCAAGACACAATATTGAGATCATTGTAAGATCTTCAGTTGGGTGTGAAGATCAACCTGCAAAATTTTGGTGCAGGAGGGGAGAGAGGGAGAGAGAAGAGAAAGAGAGAGAGACTCACAGCTAAGTGTGGAGATAGAACTATATGTTTCCATCTAATATATCAAGAAACACACTCAGAGGACGTAAACCTCTAGGAGAGGGTGAACCATGTATATCTTGTTGTTTTGTGTGATTGATGCTAGTGTTATTTGCCAGATCTGTTGAATTGTTATTGTACCACAGTGTTAGATCTGATACATAACTTGTGAAGTAAGCTTAGGAAGGGTAAATAATACTAGATTTGCCGTGTTGTTGTCTTGGATCCACTTTGCATTTAGTTGTGTAGACGCATATGTCCTGCAACCTCCTATTGCTACTCTGGTGAGACTATATCTGTTTCATAGGTGTTGCCAAAAAGACCAGTAGTTAAGGCTTGTTGAAAATATAAGAGTTTGGAACCCTGGTATGCCCCTGTGCCAACAAGGATGAATACTAATATTCATTCATATATATATATATATATATATATATATATATATATAATAAGCATTTGTGATAAAGTATTAAGGATCATTTAAATAACCAAAAATTTATGTTGCACTTTTTATTGAAAAGTTTAATAATTTCAAAATGTTTTATTGAAAGATTTAATAATCTCAAAAAAATTATTACATATTCCTAAATTCAACTGCATATAAGAAGTGTAATGTTATTATCTTATCATTTAATTAAATATATAAACATCATTTAACATTATCATTTTTATATTTTAAATTTCAAGTATTGTTGAAATATAAATTCATTAAATTTTATTGTTTTTTATATATATTTTAGAGTTCCAGTATTATTGAAAGTATAAATTCATTAAATTTTAGACATTTATTTTTTTTTTAAAATGCTAAAATTTTATTATTCATTTTTTCAACTTCAAAATGTTAAAATTTTATTATTCATTTTTTTCTAACTTCAAATGTTAAAATTTTATTATTCATTTTTTTTCCTAAATCTCAAATGTTAAAAGATAACAGATAAGTTCTTCTTATATAGGACATGTATCTTATTATTTTATCATTTAATTAAAATATAAAAAGACATGTATCATGTGGACTTTTAAAAGATCTCTCAATATTATATTTTCTATACTTTAAAGCTTAAATATGTTCATTAATTAAATGTTATTACTCATTTTTCTTCAATCTTGTTGAAAATTTATGTTCATTAAATGTTATTACTCATTTTTTCTCGATCTCAAATGTTAAGAGATAATGTTCTTCTCATCTTTCCTTGCAGGTTTTTGAGTTAATTCAATTTCACATATTATTTTTTAACAGCTGATGTATTTATTCTCTTTTATGTGCATGTTTTCAAACATTCTATTTCTTTTATATTTTATTTTCCAAGTTTAATTCATCGAGTTTTTAGAAAATAATATTAAATTTAATTTATCTGATTAAAGATGTGTCTCTGAATCTACTTTTCATCTTTCCTTATAGAATTTTGATTAATTTAATCTCCCATCTTTAATCTCTTCTTTCATCATCTCTTTTTAAGTCCTTCTTAAGCTCGACCTTGGTGAATTTACTCATCTTTTTATGGAGATGTTTTGGATATTCTCTTTTATATTTTATTTTCACCTTAATTAATGATTTTTATCATTTATAAAAATTCTATATTAAATTAAATTTATTTGATAAAAACCATATAAGTCAAAAATTGATTGAATTTAGTAGTTCAATACTTAAATACAATTTAATTTACAAAAACCCCATTAACAAATGAATTATCGATAACAATACCTTTGTGCAAGCACATACATAATCAATGCTTATTGCATTAACACATCCAAATGGCTTAAGAATACTTGATTAATTCATTGTCATCCATAATACATCTACCAAAATTAGAATTTTCATTTTGTTACAAGTATTTCAACTTAGTACTAAATCATAATGCAAGGTAAAAACACTCCAAAAATTAGAATTTTCTTATTATGAATATAGTGATTTTTTTTGCTTTAATCATAGCTTTAATTGTTTTGAGAGGCACTTTTTACATCCTAGAATGACATAGATGTTGTCCCATAATGTGAGTAACGCTAACTTGGCATGTTGATTCCAAAATAATAATTAAAAATTAAAAACAAATTACATATATTGGTTCTATGTAAACTAACTTAGATCCATCTTAACTTCAAATCTATCAAATATAAAAAAGATCAAATTCTTTAAAATACAAATCTTTTTTCAAAATTTTCACTCTACAAAAAAGTTACATCTTGAAAAAGTTTTCTTAATACTTATAAATCTGAATTAAAATAAATTTACACTAATCATATTTTCGTTCGTAATGAAATTGTAATCTTTAATCATCTCTATATCAACTTAAAATCTCAAAAAATCTTCTCAACGTAATGTTTCACCAAATTTCAGCATAAACTATAAATGGAAGGTTTTGAGTACCATGATAAAACACCATTTTAAAATTATCATGACCATCATGTGAATGTGGGAGTTAGAGGGCCCAACTCCTAGTCAAACAAGTCCACGACAATAATGGGTAGATTTCCAAGATGTCTTCTCTATATCAAAATCAATGTTGGATGATATTATGGAATATGTTGGACCATATAAACTGAACTAACCAACCTTGGCCAGTGTGTATTTAGTAGCTTTTAGCTTTTGTATAACAGGGGGCTCGAGATGTGAGCTCGCAAATTTAGTTGTAAACTGAAAAGTTAATTCTATGGGTAAATTATCATCAACATGAGGCACAATTTCTGACACACGATTTTATGGAATAGAAGATAAACAAGTGTTATAAGGCAACGTAGTTCCTGTTTTTTTTGGATTTGAAAATTCATAATAATAAGGATTTAAAATTAAATAAGATTAAATTATATAAATGGTAAAACTAATTAAATAAAAAATAAAACTTTTAATATTTTTATATTATTAATTAAATTTGGAAAATTGATAAAATAATGATTTAAAACTAAACTAAGATTAAATTATATAATCTGTAAACTAAATAAAAAATGATAAAACATTTTAATAGTTTTTATATTATTAGTTGTATTTTAATTAATTAAAAACATAAAACATTTCTTAATGTTTCTTGTATTATAAAATATGATTTAAATGTTTAAAATCATGAAAGGTAAATTTAAATAAAATATAGTGAGAAATAAATAAAAAAAATATTAATATTATGTAAAACTATTGAAATTGAATGATTATTGAAAACCTAACTCAGATTGTTTAGACAATACCAGGATGTTTTCGTATGGTCCTATAAGGATTTGAAAACATACGACAACTGTATTATTCAACACACCATCTCGTTGAAGCCTGAAATGAAGCCTTTCCAACATAAGCTCTGAAAGTATCACCCATCCCTAGAACCCCTATGTATCAGGAATTAAGGAAGCTTCTAGATGAAGATAATTTTTCAAGTTAGGCATTCTGCCTGGGTGGCAAATCTTGTTCCAGTAAGGAAAAAGTCGGGAGAAATTCGACTATGCGTAGATTTCGAACCTCAACAGAGCTTCGGAAAGGACAATTATCCGGTCCCACCGATGGAACAACTCCTACAAACCGTGTCAGCTGGGAGGTTTTCCCTACCAGATGGTTTCAGGTTATAACCAAGTTTCTTTGGTTTCCCAGAGGAAGACCAGCTTAAGACAACTTTCGGAACCAAATGGGGAACCTTCGCTATAAACGCATGCCTTCGGGTTAATCAACACAGGGGTAACCTTCCAAAGGGCCATGAACATGGACTTTCACGGACTTATCAATAAATGTGTGGTAGTATATTTAGATGACGTGACGGCATATTCAAGAATAGAGAAGAACACATCCGACACTTAACTCAAATTTTCAAGGTAATGCCTGAGAGATACAAGATATCCCTAAACCCTAAGAAAGTCGTCTAGTCTTTGGTGTTGAAGAAGGCAACTGTTAGGAGATATCATCTCTCTCAAGTCGGGAGGCTACATAGACCCCAGCGATTAAGGCTACAGGGTCAACTCACCCATAACAAGAAGGTTAAGGCAAATTTTCAGAGGTAACCAATTTGTAAGGAAATTCATCCCATTTCGCCGAGATCACTTCAAACCCTTACAAAAATTATCCGCAAGGATGCCAAATTTAAGTGGAATGATGAACAAAAATATGCTTTCAACAATATCAAAGTAGCCATATCCCGGGCCCCTAAGGTCGCTAAGTCCCGATTTCAACAAGGATTTTTGCCTTTACACTTTCGCTTCGGACCAATCGCTAGCTGCGATGTTAACTCGTGAAGGATGATGATAGTAATGAAGCCCCAAGATCATTTATGAGCACTAATATTCAAGGAGATGAGCTCAATTATCCTTCCATAGACAAGCATCCCTACACGGTCTATAAGGCAAGAAACATTTTAGGTCTACATCCTCAAGAATCACACTAAGGTGATTGTACCACAACCTGCAGTCCGATCTTTGTTCACCCAACAAGAAATGGGAGAAAGAAGAGGGACTGGATGGCGAGTCCAAGAATTTGATCTAGACATAAACCCTACCAAAATAGTCAAAGGACAAGGTCCGCAACCGCCAAATGGGCCCGTGGATCAAGCAAATGAAGACCCTGCAGAATGTGAAATATCTCTCATGGTGTGGAGAAGTAGTACATATCCTCCCGTGATGAGACTCATGGTGCCAAGGACCTGGCTTACCTACTACATCATGGTACTTGTCCTGAAAACCTCAACCTCAGAGAGAGAAGAGCCCTCAGAATAAAATCTGCACAATATCGCCTAATAAATTCAGTACTCTTCCAGATAAATTATGACAGAGTACTATTAATATTTCTCGAACATGAAGATGCAAACAAAGTTCTAAAGGAACTCCATGACGGCCCCGCCGGAGGACATTTTGTTGGAAACACCATCGCTCATAAGATCAAGTAGTTTCCATCATCGGCCCAACGGTTCAAGACGCGATACTTACGCTTATAGAAACCTAAGACTTGTCAAATGACTGAAAGGAGAAAGTAAGGGCGCAGTCCCACTTTTCATCCCAGGATCATTTCGGTGGCCTTTGGAGTGCTGGGGGTTAGATATCATAGGAGAAATTACCCAACTCTTCGAAATTGCACAAGTACATTCTATCACACCGACTATCACCGGGCTGAGGCTACCTCTGATTCATGTGAACGAGAAGGTAGTGATCCAATTTATAGAACAACAACCAATCACAAGGTTTGGTATGCCTTACATTCTTTTTTTTGAAAATTCCACTTACTTTACTTCCAATCTATTAACAGAGTTTTCTCTACAAAAAGGAATCATAATCATATACTATACAAAATACTATCCAGAGGGGAATGGAGTGGAAGAATCAACTAATAAAAACCTAGTAAGGATATTAAAGAAGATAGTTATAGATAACCAAAGAAATTGGCAATCAACTTCATAACCCTCTATGGGATGATAGGGTCACACCCAAAGAATCCATAGGAAACTCCTCGTACTTTTAATATTCACTTCTGCAAGAAGCCATCCTCCCAAACAGCTCTATTGGCCATCTCTTCAATTGGCCCAATATTTCAACGAGGAACCCTCATCGGCCATGCAAAAAAAGAATCAATACTCTACTAATTCTAGAATAAGAGAGAGAGAAGGCTAAGTCAAAATTCCTAGCCCACCAACAAATAGTGAAACAATGGTTCAATAAGCATAAGGCCAAAGAAAACATTTGAGGTAGAAGACTTGGTACCAAATGGGATGAGCTTAATGAAACTAAATAAAGCATTCTAAGTTTCGTAACTCGTGATTTTGGACCTTTCCAAGTCACTAAAAAGATAGGGGCAAAAGCACCATCGATTGCGAATTTGAGGGAGAACTCGACGCCTCCCAAAGAAATGGTCGCCCTAAACAACATTTTCAATAAAAAACATAATAATAATAATAATAATAAATAAAAATAAACAAAAAGGGGTGACATGATAGTTATTGGGAAACTAAGGAGGAATTGAGGTTAAAACCCCCACAGGCATACCGAGAAGCATTAACTGGAGGATTTCAAAGAGTCCCATTTTAAAACCAATTAACTCTTCACCTCGCCTTGTATCACCGGTATGAAGGAAGAATGTAGATACTACTTCAAGAATTCCATTTGTTTAGCTCTCAACACACCCTAAAAATTATCTGCCAAATTTTACTTTTTGGATACCACTTAATCTTTTGGTATTGTCTAATTCGAAACAATGTTGTTTTCACTTATCATTGTTTTCTACAATTTCTCCTTGATTCTTTAAAAATTTCCCTAAACATGTCAAAACCATCATAACTTAAAGTGATTAACATTTGATTAAAAAATTCAACCACCAATTCGTTTCACCCGACGGGTCCAAAATTCGGCACCCGAAAGAATCAGAGATGAAAGAAAATCGTCCTAGAAAACTAAGGACGCCGATCGTTGATTTTCTCGCTGGTAAAGGGGAGTGGTTCTTTCATGATAAGCATTGCACAATAAATTTTCTGATGACCGACTTCATTCAGCATCAGCGAAACACGAAAGGAAGTAGTCGTTTGCAGGGAATTAGTTAACCGCCGCATTCAGAAAACATTTCGGCATTGGCGAATTTCCAAGAAGCTAGCCTAAGGGAAAGGATGCGATAAGTTCATCCCCAGCTACTGACCCTTGATATCTAATCGACATCGGTGATTCCTAGTTTTGGTTAGGGAGCGCGTAACTAAAACAAGGTTACCACCTCTCATATACTGTGAGTCAGTCACCAATCTTTTATCTACAATGTATAATCCATCCTAATAAAAGTAATCATGTTGACGTTTCTTTGTAAAAGAAAAAAAGGGTATCAACGAAAAATCCCGTAGCTCTGCGCCGATATCCGACTTCCCATTCAGAAAATGACACTATGGGATGTTTTAGCTCTAAGATACTCTAGATACGACACATTTAAAAGATTAATTAATTCCATGATGATCGCTAAGATTAGTTCTAATTTCCCAGCGCAAAATGACCATTTTAGCCTATAGATACAAGCATCTCCGCCGCCAACCCACGTGAAATTGATTTAAAAATTGGCGGTAAGTAGTTTGAATTTCATCCTATCATTTGTATTAATGCCTGATGTGATTGGTAAAGTTCTCTCATATTATCCTAAATTATTATGGGGCCGTGAAAATGCAAAGAAGTTCGGAACATCCAAAGGAGTGAGACGAATGACCCATAGAAGGCATCCAAGGTATTTTGAGTATTAAGCAACAAAGTTTAGCAAGCATAAAGGTATGTACCAGTCTAGTTTTTATTTTCCAACTTTAAATTAGGGATCTAATATTACTCAGACAGTCGGCCCTAATTGAATCCATTTCGCTGCGTGAACGATGTCGCCGGGCGAAGTTCTGACCACTAGGAAATCTCCTAGAGTCCCAAAGTTACAAGAATGGCGCGGAGAGGATCTTCCCCTAATCGCTACAAGAAAAATCTTCGATTTCACTCTGTTGGCTTCATCATCAAGACAATCACCAAAGAAGCCTTCACTCAGCCCTCGACCTTTGGGGACACAGAGGCGAACAATGGGACCAAGGCAATATTCCCGCACTGGGAAGACTTGTTCAAGAAAATCAAGCACAAATAATTTCTCGAATATGCTCAGCATAGCAATCCTGACACAAGGAATCTAGACGATGAGGTCTTCGTCAACATACACAAGTAAGGCTTAATTTACATGGTGGCAAGTAGGACCCTGGGTTTCTTCCCTTTGCATTGATCTTTGAATGGCTCATTGATCAAGGCTTTGATGCACGTGTATGTGAATGTAACAAGGAGGACGGTCAAATCGTTTGTGGTTTTCTCCTAGTAGAAGTCCAAAATTATAACAAGCTCATGGACTCGGATGGATTGAACATGATTTTGTTGTGAAGTTTTTATCGGGGTTACCCACACCAAAGAAATCATGGCATCTTGCGGGAGGAGAAAGACAAAAATTCACCAATCAAACTCCAACCGGCACCACTTGCCAACCTCGACAACCTATATTTATCTAATGGCTCCTTTGTTCCATGTATGGAGAGAAAGATTGTTCCATATTTTCGGAGGCATGGATTCCTTTGTCTTATAATCGTCACCATCTCTAGAACAAGCTTCAACTCGGGTGCTATCATCTCCAAACAACTTTGCACCTGCATTCTACATGTGCTCGCAGAAATAAGGAAGGAGAAACTCCTGCCTTCTACATGGCGCCTTATCTATTTGATCGTTATAAGAAATGCCTCGCCGGATGAACCTCGAAGCCGGAACGCTCGTGAGCTCAAATCTACGTCTACTTCCGCATCTTGTGGGAGAACATGTATAAAATATCCTACTCTCTCATTTGAAACCAATTTATTGCACTCATCCATTTTACTATTCAAGAAAGAGTGCCCGATATCGCCCGATGCGCCAAAAAGGTTATATCGAAAGTTGTTCACTGGTACCTGGATGAGCGCTAAACCTACATTAGGGTTTTCGCCATTTCATCGAAAGCACCACATTTGCTACCTATATAAGTCCCCAACCAACTGGTACTAGTGGAAATATGTTACCAAACTATATTTTAGGGCTACAACGCCACTTTGGTGAAGGATAAGAAGCAGCCATTCATACCCTATGCTTCATATATCGACTTACCAGTTAGACAACCGCTACAGCTGCCAAGAAGGATTAAGTCAATTGAATTTCGGGTTCTAGATAAATATTTTGCAAGCACGATCCCATGTATGGTCTCAAAATTACGCAAACATGGGTATCGTCTTTGTTGAATTTGCTCCATGACCGCTTTGAAGATGAAATTTCTTGTAACGAAAACGCCAAGATCGATGAGGTGGTGGCAAGAGGCATTTAATTCCCCGAGCAACGGTTCAAGGCCAAGAGTTGCAAGAGAAAACGACGCCCTTAGAGCAAGCAGCCGCGAAGGAAATTCTCGATCTAGGAAGAAAGGGTACTATCTCGGACCGGCTTATGTGATAATGAAGTTCTGAAGCCTCCGTATTTAATTGAATTTTCAAACTCTAGAAAGCACTAAAGAGGGACGCTTCTGATCCAAAGATGCTCTGCAAGGGAATGATATCCATCATTAAATGATTCTGCCCTTATCAAATGTACCAACCAAGAACCTTAAGAGAGCTCCAAATAGGTAGCAAAAATTTCCGAAGCTCATAAACCTCGGTAATAATAACACGGGTCGATGACCCCATCCACATTACCACCGTACCGATTCACCGCAAAGGACGACTATCGAGTCTGACCGTGCGTCGTACCGAAACAAGTGCTTCTAACCCTCCATCGAAGTTCATAGATATATACACTGATGATGAGAGCCCGAAGAAATCTCTGGAAACCTTTGTGCATGTAGAAAGAAGAAAAGGAGTAGAGGAAAAAACACCCCTATTCCGGCGTTCTAGCCCAGAGGACACGCAAGAAGGAAAAGGAGCCGAAATCAGCCTAGACACAAAAATGCCCGATGCACAGGAGACCTGCCGTAGTCCTAAAGGACAAGTCGTAATTAGACGAAATAAAAAGAAAGATCCCCGCAGAAGGACGTCTGCGATGCCATGTCTAGTATACAAGAAGGTATTGAGCTCCCTCCCAACACATCTATTCCACTTGATACTTAGGTCCCCGATAAACAACAGGAAGAAGCCGAGACTTCGGAAAAAAATAGGGAGGTTCAAGAGTCCGATCTTGAACAAATATATAACACCGACGCCAACCCGAAACACTTTCACATAGCAACCAACAGATACCAGAGTCGGTAGACGAGGTAGAAAATATCTATGCACTTCCTATGACCAAAAGAGGAAGGCCATTGTGCAAAGGGATCGCTTAAGAAGAGAAGGAATATTGTGGACCATTCCATTTTGGTAACCACAGAGGAAAAATTGATAAACATAGAAAGAATCGGCACGCCTGAACTGATAGGGCGGAAGGGCTTCCGATACCGTGATAGCCAGTGGGATGAAAGGGAACTAGCTGATACTCTGAAGGAAATGGAACACTTGCGCCATATTTTTGAGTATTACAAAGGTGCCACACATAATGCGACATATTTGAAGAGTGAGGTTTTCAGGAGTTTACAACGAGTACACGAAAGAAAGAAACTTGTTAACCGGTAATAATTGAATTCATGAGGACACTTCATGGCTCCAGAAGCATGCAAGGAGATGGAATGATCACATGAAAGAGTGTTGCAAGCAATGGAAAGACTCACGCTACCGGAAAGCAATGAAGCAGTGGTCGAAAAGGAAGAACATGGCATTCCGCCTGATAGGAAAAAGTAGCCTCATCCGCATGAAGAGATCCGCAGAATAATGGACTAAGATGTCCCGAGACCCACATCGAGAGATCCAAGAACAATACGGCGCCGCAAGCACCGATAAAATTAATAGTTAATGAAAGATATCAAGCTCCCTAAGTTCGACACCCCCAGTGAGTTTATCAACATAAGAGACGTGCTCAAGGTGTATGTCGAACAAGACTCCCTATGGACCAAAGGGTGCGCAAAGGTAGTTGATGTGAGGCCAAGACAGGTGCAACAATTCATAGAACACTCAATCAGAGCTAAAACCATGTTGCAACAATTGAATTCCACCTTGGTAAAGTAACAGGCGCATGCAACAAACATCAGGGGGATATATGCGGCCCCAATGGAACAACAAAGATTCCCGTGGGCCCAGACTTGTGAAGAACTATTCATCAAAACAAGGCTTTGCACGAGCAGAATTGAATCGAAACTAAGAGGTGTACAACAAGCCCTTTATTTGAGCAGTCAGCAAAGGTCCAATCGCTACTCGTCTTTAGAATAACGCAGAGTTGAGGATGAGCCCCGCTCAACCTCACAGATCAATATGGACCGGTCTTCATCGAAAGCACAATTTGAGAAAGAATTTGCCACAATGTCCCTATAACAAGCATGGGAGGAAGTTATAGAGAAACGCAGGATTACGGAATAGGAGAAGGAATCTCTTCTGCCGGTTCTAAGAAGAGAGAGCGCAGATCCAACAGAAGAAAGAAAAGTTGCTCGCGGAGCAGGCCGTAGTTAAAGAAGCATTCAACATAGCACTTCATGCAGGACGGTTTGGAGCGTATGGAGGAAGAACCAAGAGAACAATTGGCAGTACGTACTTCGAACCATCCAAAGCAGCCTTTGAAGGGTAGAATCATTGATCTAGAGCTAAGAACAAGACTCCGCGACTACAGATGTGTGAGATCAAGAGAAGTGACCGGACGAGGCGCCAGCTTGAAAGAATCAAGGGTCTCCTACTCATGGAATGGTAAATTAACCGAGTAGATCACAGCTAAGTCTGGAACTATGAGCAACTCACCGAGGATCCTGATCAGCACCGGAGTCACAACCTGTGAAGCTAAGAAGCAAGCATAAACAAGATAAAGCTTTTGAAGCCCCTATCGTTCATTGAGAGGATGAAGCTATCCTAATATCAACTCATCACCAAACAGCAGGTCCACCCCATTCAGAGCAAAGTCATGGAAATCTCTCAGAGGATCCAACCAATACAAGATGAGGCTTACCAACCATTCACAGATCAATGAGGAGCGTAACCGGAACAGTCGCCAATACAACCTAACGTTCTTAGAGTAGGACCTATCAATGAAGTAGGTAATCCAAGAGTTCATTGAGCGTGAGGTCGTGGCACAACAACAAGTAAAAGTAGATCGAGCCAATCTCGAGGATTTTAAAGTAGAGCTACCCAGACCAGAATGAATTGGGATGAGTCACAGGTTAGTTTTTGGGGCCTTTTGGCCCTTGACCAAGTTTTGAGGACCTTGGTCATTTTTTACCATTTTTAACCGGACAGTCAGTCAAGGCGTAGGCAGCCAGCAGGATCGCTGGATCTCGGCCCTTTAGCTTCTGGTTTTGGCTTATGTAATGGTGATGGGGATGTCGGCCCATGGGTCATACCCATGCTTAGGCCTATTTCATAATGAATAAATAGACGGTGCAATGTAAGGCGAGCGAGTAGTGATCAGTCGGTGCGGAGCCATTGTTGCTGGCGCGGAAAGCAGATCTGCAGGATTTGGCTTTGTGCGACCGGGTGGTGAGACTGTAAGGCTAAGTGCGTGCTGACAAAGATTATGCAAGGTTTGCGTTCGATATACCTGGCAGGATTCAGCGAGGTGCAATGATCTCCATTCCTCTACGGAGTTGATTTGGACTTTGCATGTTAGTTTGAAAGGCTCAATAAAGAAGATGAAGAGTTGGTGGACAAAGCCCGGAGGCGAACCACGAGCATCCTGTGTTATGAATGGTTTGTGCTTTATGATTTCTCTCTTGTTTATATGATTCAATTCTTAGTGCAATGTTAAATGATAGGTGAACTGAGCATGGTAGCTTAGTGATCAATAATGTGAATAAATGCTAGATCCGATCTATGTCTTTTAATGCTCGCATTTGAATCTATTGATCTCAGATAAATTCCGCTGATATGTTGTTAGGTTTAGCTTGCTACCAGAACTAAGGTTGGATATTAACGAAATGTAACTATTGCGCTTTGTTAAGGTGTATTAATCACATATTACTCCATGTCCAACTAAGGCTGGCGTAATCGAGTCCGCATCCACCCCGCCTCTACTCCTCAGTGAGACTTCATCCGCCAGAGGTGCTGGTCGAAAGGGCCTATGAGTTTGGTTTTATCAGGCGCTTGTTGTAGCTGCTGAACCCCAGAAACCGCCACCCACCACTCCGAGTAGAGCATTTAACTGTGATGGGTAGAAGCAAGAGTGCTTAAAGATCAGAAAGTGTTTTGCCACCGTAATCATCTTGAGGATATTATCACCGATTTGGATGCCCGAAGATCCTTGTGAGTGATCAAGGCACACACTTCATCAACAAACTATTGAAGCCTTGACTTAGGAATTTAAAGTTCACCTCATCGGAAGAGTACTCCATACCACCCAAAGGCAAATGGTACAATCAAAGCTTTCAATAAGATATTGGAGACAATGCTCACAAAAATTTGCATTGTTAACAGAGATGATTGGGATTTAAGAATTCCAAATGTAGCCTTATGGGCTTCACAGAATCCACCGGTTAGTTAACAACGCAATTCCATTTGGTTGGATAGAGTGTTGGAAGCAAGGGTACCTATGGAATACTTGGTTCCGAGCTTAAGAATTGCAACATTCTCTCGTGTATGGATGACATTGACGCTTGTTCACATTGTGTGTTTACGCAGTTTTTGGTCGGAACTGGAAGAAGACAGTCGGTCGGCTAATGATTTCATCGCCAGTACAAAAGAAAGAGAAAAGGCTTTCCATGATGCATACATCAAGAGGAAGCATCTGCTGCTGAGATTTGGTACTTTGTCATGACAACAAGTTCTTTGAAGCATCCAGGAAGTTCAGACACATTGGCTAGCCATCGAAGTTGCCTTGTGTTACGTAAGGAGGAGATAGATAATTGAATACTCTTAATGGAGAATGGAAGAAGGTTTATAAATGGGATTGAAATTGTATTATGACAACCAACCTCGCAATCCCCGAAGAAAGCAATAAGCAGAAGCAAGCTTAGTACCAGTAATTGAAACTGGGTAAAATTTTCGCTACAAAGAAAAGACACTGCGACAAGAAAGGGAGGGATCCAGTGTAGCAATGTGTTGCTCCAGACAAATTAAGTCAAGTAAAGTCGTGAAGGTTCATTTTGCAATGACTTAGGATGTCACATGAGTGTTGGGGCCCTGGCCCTTGGTTATGTGGGCGAAGCCAAGATTACAGAAAAGTGGAAGTACAAACTCACAAGCAGAAGAAGGTACATAAATCGGGAGGAGGGGTCAAGTGGGAAAGAAGGTAAAAGAAGGAGAAAAGAAAGAAAAAACTAGTCGTTGGAAGAGAAAATCGAGGAAGACAAAGCAACAAAGAAGCTGGATTGTGGACAAACCTGCCAGCGTAAGACACCAACTAATACTTTGGAGCACCTCGTTGTAAAAGAAGGAAAGACAGGCCGGCAAAGCCCTTAAGCACTAGTCAAGTAGACCTAAATGCTTTTAAGACCTAGGGTTTTGGATCTAGGTTTTGACACCTGTCTCTTTGTTATGGTATTGTGGAGCAAATAAAGGTCTAGAAGACCCGGGAGGGTTCATTCTAGGTTTAGTCTCGTTGATACTACTATGGTTGTTAAGCTCATTGTTGAGTATTGTTGTAGAGAACAATATTGAGATCAGACAGCAAGATCTTCAACAGCAAGATCAACCTGGCAGCTTTTAAGTGCAGTGAGGGAGAGAGGAGAGAGGAAGAGAGAGAGAGATATACAAATGCCTAAGTGTGTAGATAGAACTATATGTTTCCATCTAATATATCAAGAAACACAATTATGAGGACGTAACCCTAGGGAGAGGAACCACGATATCTTGTTGTTTTGTGTGATTGATGTTGTGTTATTTGCCATCCGTTATATTGTTATTGCATTATTGTGTTAGATCAGATATATAACTTGTGAAGTAAGCTTAGGAAGGGTAAATAATACTAGATTGTTGTGTGTTGTTGTTTTGGATCCACTTTGTATTCCCTATGTTGTAGACATCTATGTCCTGAAACCCCCACATTGCTACATTGGTGAGACTATATCCTGTTTTCACAGGCAATTTTAAAAAGACCAGATTAAGTCTTGTTGGTGCGCCATAAGAGTTGAACCCTTGGTCCACTCATGCCAACAAAGATGAATACTCAATAATCATTCATATATATATAAAACAAGATTTGTGATAAATATTATGATCTATTTAAATAAATCAAAGTGGTGCTGTAATCTCTTGATGAAAAGTTTAATAATTCCCCCAAAAATCAAAGTTTTATTGAAAGATTTAATAATCTCAAAAAAATTACATAGTCCATAACTCATGCATATAGGAAGTGTAATGTTATTATCTTATCATTTAATTAAATATATAAAATATCACTTAACATTATCATTTTTTATATTTTAAATTTCAAGTATTGTTGAAGCATAAATTATAAATTCATTGTTTATATATATATATATATATATATATATATATATATATATATATATATATATTAGAGTTCCAGATATTGAAAATATAAATTCATTAAATTTTATTATTATTTTCGACCTTTAAATGTTAAAATTTTATTATTCATTTTTCAATCTCAAAATGTTAAATTTTATTATTCATTTTTTTTTCCTAAATCTCAAATGTTAAAAGATAACAGATAAGTTCTTCTTATATAGGACATGTATCTTATTATTCTACCATTTTAATTAAATATAAAAAAGACATGTATCATGTGGACTTTTAAAAGATCACTCAATATTATCTTTTCTATACTTTAAATCTTAAATATGTTCATTAATTAACTGTTATTACTCATTTTTCTTCAATCTTGTTGAAAATTTAAGTTCATTAAATGTTATTACTCATTTTTTCTCGAGCTCAAATGTTAAGAGATAACGTTCTTCTCATCTTTCCTGGCAGGTTTTTGAGTTAATTCAATTTCACATATTATTTTTTAACAAAGCTTTGATGTATTTATTCCCTTTTTATGGAGATGCTTCAAACATTCTATTTCTCTTTTTTATATTTTGTTTTCCAAGCTTTAATTAATGAGTTTTTTTAGAAATTAATACAATTTAATTTATTCGACAAATACGTGAAATTGAATTCATTTTCATCTTTCCTTATAGGATTTTGATGAATTTAATCTCACATCTTTAATCTCTTCTTTCATCATCTCTTTTTAATTCCTTCTTAAGCTCGACCTTGGTGAATTTACTCATCTTTTATGGAGATGTTTTGGATATCTCTTTTTATTTTATTTTTCAAATCTTAATTAATGATTTTTATCATTTATAGAAATTTATATTAAATTAAATTTATTTGATAAAACCACATATCAAACCCTTATCATTGATCGGCCGCCAGCCGTCGCTTCCCTCGCTACTCTCTCTCTGTCGGCCGGTCGCTTCCTCACACGCTCATAATGTGCCGCCAAGCCGCTCAAGTGTTTCGCAGAGTCCTCGCCCCATGGAAGCTCCTGCAGATCCCGATCCGCTCGAGGTTCAGCTGTGAAATGGTAGCCCCAGTCCAAAGCGCTTCCCATACTTTCACAAAGAAAGTTCAGAAGGGCGATGGACTCCATCCCACGGCTTTGGGTTGAGGAAGAAATCTCAGAAGCAAGATTGAACTCCGGCCGAGGACTCATAGGTCAGCTTATGGGCCTCGCCATCGCCAAATCGCTGAAGATCGACGAAGCGAACTGGAAACCTGACATCAAAGAGGGAGTCAAAAGCTATTTCGTAGGAAAGGGCTTCTTCATATTTGTCTTCGGAGAACACGAGGATAAGGATTGATATTCTAAACGGCCTTATTTCATGGGGACCACAAGGCCTATACTGAATAAATTGACACCGACTTCTCTAATCTCTACGTAAGATGTCTCAACCAAGTAGCCCCGATGGGTTCGCCTCCCATTTTTACCTCTCCATTGCTGGAATAAGAAATCCCTTCAGATCATTGGCAACACTCTTGGAAAATACATAGATCACGCTGCAAGAAAGGATCAGTACTCATGTGCTCGCATCTGTGTGGAAGTGGATTTAGAAGAGGGGCTCCCGGAAGTAATCAACCTTACCGTAGCTGGGTGGACGCATGCTCAGGAGCTGGATTATGAGTAATTACCTTTTAAATGCAGACACTATCACGTACATGGACACTTTGCAAAGCATTGCAAGAAGAAAGGAGAGGAACAGGTAGAAAAACACAATGGAGAATCATGGAGCCTGGTCCAGAAAAACACAAATACAAAAAAAAAGGTAAAGGCTATTATATGATCACACCTCACAGCACAAGAATGAAAAAGAAAGTGGCAAGCTGCCTCAGCGGAAACAAATAACCACCATGATGTGAACGCAGTTAAACTGTGGTTGAGAATAGTGTTCAGCAGAGGCAACATATACCATCCAAAGAGGGCGATGGTTTTCATGAGCTGGAAGACAAGCAAGGCGTTCTTTAACCTCACATAAATAATAGTGCAAGAAAAACCAGAGGAAAGTTTTCCGTGTTCTTCGAGGGATCTAAAACCTTTGAGCCAAAAGCAGAAGGAAGTCCCAAGAAAGAGAAGAGGGAGGAGGGAGGCAGAAAAGGCTCAAGACACAAGGCAGCCAACCCACTATATAAATGTCTATAGGTATAAATACTAGACCAAGACCTCTCAAGGGAGGCTCATCCCTCCCACCATGCCACCTGAAACTCGGCCTCCTGGAATTGTAGAGGTCCGGGGAATCCTAATAAAATAGAAGCAGTCAAGGACCTATTGAAAGCAGCCCCCTCAGACATTCTAATGATCCAGAGACTAAGATAGAGGGGAAGCCCTTCGAAATCAACAGACGCGGAATAAAAGAAATGGCAAAGCAGTCAGCTCAAGGGGTACTTCTGGAGGGCTGGCAACTCTTTGGAACGAAGTCTCCTTTCATTTGAACAAGCATTTTGAAACTCAGCACTGGATTCTCACGGAGCTTAAGCACAATTCAAGTAAGTTAACCATTTCTCTTTTCAACCTTTATGTCCCAAGCCAGAGCGTCAAAAACGAGAATGTCAGAAACTCGCCAATTATTTAAGAACCTTCAAAGAACATAATTCAGCAGGGACCCTAAACATTGCCTAAAAGCAAAGAAAAGGAGGCTCCAAAACACAATGCACTTCTTGCCGGTACACTAGAGGAATCATGCAATCCTGGGACCTCCTAGATTTCAACCCAATCCAAGGAACTTTCACTTGGACCAACAACAGGGTAGGAGAGGAACATATTTCTGCTCGCCTAGATCGTTTCCTTGTGCAAAGCTCCATAATGATGGAAAAAGATCACCCCAAAATATTACTCTGCTCACCGCACTATGGCCAATACAAACCGGGATCCTCGGATGAAGAAGAAGAGTTGGTCCCATTCCCATTCCTCAGCTTCCAGCCCCATTATGGATTGATGAGAGATTTTTAGAAATGCGAAACTAGCATGACCAATCACTATTCGTGCTCTGCTATGTATGGGAACAAACCGAAAGCCAAAGCTTTGAAGGAATGGATAAAGAAGCCAACCCATTCCCCCACTGATCAAAGAAAAGAAGCAGTCCAATCCCTGCAGGCTCTGCAATCAGATATGGAAAACAAAGACATCACAATGCAGTCAAGTGGATGAGGAAGTAAAGAGCAGCTAACTACATTCCAATTAATCGAGGAAGAACACCGAGACTTAAATCCAGAAGCCTCTAGCTAAAGGCTGGGATAGGAACACCTCCTATTTCCACCGGCAATAGGAGCGAGGTCAGTCTGTGAATCACACGAAATTAAAACAAGGGATGAATAAGTTTGGTAAAGGCTTCAGCCAAGCCAAAGACGCGGAAGCTCACTTCAAGAACTCGGCGTAGAGAAGGCACTCCAAGTAGCAAAGAGGAAAATGAAGATCTTCTCTCCAATATCCCACACCTCATTAGCTCATAAGATAATGATTCACTCTGCCAGCCAAATTCGAGGAAGAAATCATTAATGTAATCTGGTCCATGGAGGCATACAAGGCTCCTGGGCCCGATGGTTTTTCAATTCATTTTTACAAAGTCTGCTTGCATATTATCAAAGACGATCTTCTCAAAATGATCAGGGGAAGCATGAAAAAGCGAAGGTGGGAGGTGGTATCAACTCAACATACCTGGCTTTAATTCCCAAAGACACCAACCCCGAGTCATTTGAAAGGTACAGGCCACCCCCAGCAATGCATCCTATAAAATCAAGGCAAAGCTACTGGCAAACATGATTAAACCACTGCTAAAAAGGATGATTACCAGATACCAAGGTGGATTCGTTGAAGGAAGACACATTCAGGATAATGTAATCTAGGTTCAGGAGACTGTTCACACCAGTATCCACCGGAAAGAGAAAGGAATGCTCATTAAGCTGGATATGGAAAGTGCTTTTGACAGGGTCAACCGTGCATTCTTATACAGAGTCATGTCCTCTTTTGGTTTCTCACCCCAATTTGTTCAATTGATCAAGGCTTGCACAGATACGCCATGGATCGCTCCACTAGTCAATGGACGCCCCACAAGCTTCTTCAAATCGCAGAGGGGCATCAGGCAGGGATTCCCCCTGTCTCCCTTCTTATACATAATCGTGGATGACACTCTCAGTAGGAAATTCACCGCCGAAAGGATAGCTGGGAATATCCTGTGGCTCAAAACCTCCACGTATGCATCCATTAAACTAATTGCTATTCGCAGTATCTAATTCCTTTGTGATCGAGTGAGCCTGTTAATAGCAAGAGTGATTGACTCGTCCTCAAATCATACCGCGAGCCTGGGCTGCAATAAACGCGTAGCAAATTCTCATGTTTGAAATGTCAACTACCGCATCTCCGCTTACGTTCGCCAATTCAAGTGTCACGAATTGGGAAAGAGAAATACGCGACTCCTCGCCTCTCAATCACTTCAGGGCAACAAAAGAACGGCTCCTCGGTCAATTCATCATCTCCCAAAATTAAAAATCGAATAGTCAGATGGGGCGGCTTCACAACTGTGAGTGAAGGTCACTCTAATAAAATCTGTCGGCCGATCCTCTTTACCAGTCATGCTTCTAGCTCGTGACGTGGTGAATGAACGATTACAAACTTTGCGCGGACTTCCGTAAGTGGGGAAAGGCAAATTGCACTCAGAATTGGGATCGTCCAAGACCCATGGCGTAGGAGGCTTGCTGCATTCGGATCCACGCCACGGTAAATCTAGCAATCGGGTGGTAAGATCCTTTGGAAAATTCGATCGATGACCCTTGCAACGGAGTGCCATACATTGAGATCAAAATACGGTGTTTACCGCTAACTTTAAAGATGAGACAACTTAGCAAACCGTATTACCAAATGTAGTTAAAGCCGCAAAAGCGCTAAAGTTCTTTCTGCTAAAGCCCGCGTGCTGATACCCGCAAATGGAAAACGAACGTTAATCCGGACGCGATAGCATCATGGGGTGGCAGAGCCCCTCGCGTGAAAGGGCGGTGAAATCACATGCACTTCTAAATTGGCCGGAGAGAGTGTGAGTACATAATTTACACTTCTAAATGGGATCACCGGAGGGGATTGGGCGGTGATGGGACCCTCTTCTGAGTTCCTTTGGCGGGTTATTCCAGTCAATCCATCCTCGCCGACTGGAAAGAAGGAGGCACTCTCAATAGATCATTAAAGATGGTTAGAAGTGGGTAAGACCGAGTATACACAACAACAAGAAGCTATAAAAGTTTTGCGTGCCACAAGAAATATCGGTCACTGTTACCCGTACTCTTCTGAAAAGAGTCTGGGATCTACCTATTCATTCCAAAAAGTGAACTTCTTTTTTGACCTTGATGCAATAACAAAATCCTTTACGGAGACAACATGAAAAAAGGAACATAGCGGGACTCACCGATGTGGCGCTTATAAATAATTCCAAACACGCAACACCTTTTCATGAACTGCACTTTTGCCGAAGAGGTATGGGAGATTTTCCTTTAGGACTTTCAGATTTCTATTCCCCCAATAACTCTATTAACTCTTCATGTAATTTATATATCCACAAGACCCCACAAAAAAAATCTTTCTCAATCAAAATATGGGACGCGAATGCCCAAGTATGTATACGGGTACTATCGTCTCGGCAACCGTGATGATATTCAAAGAGGAGAGGCACTCTCCGCTGCAAGTAGCGGAAAAAGCTAAATCTTTCCTTCTGGAAGCAGCCCAACATCGCGAGATAAAGAGGACCCTCTTTTACTTTCGGAGGAAAAAAGGTGGTTAAGCCACCTTTCCCCTCACTCGAGCAAGCATCACCTTACGCCAAAATCAGCCAACCCGGAATGGAGAATAAGAGATGACGACGACAAATTCCAATCCTGGTGGAGGTCAAAAAACTTAACCACAATCTTCTTTGATGGTGCATCTAAAGGTAACCCAGGTACAGCCGGATCTGGGGGGGTTTTATACTCTCCGGACTGGACTTCAAAAGAGTTTTTCTGTTGGGGATTAGGATAGAAATCTAACAATCAAGCTGAATGTTAGGGCTCACTAAAGCATGTCTTCTCGCTAGAGAAAAAGGAGTAAAAGATTTACATGTATTTGGAGATTCAGAGGTAATTATAAAAAATCTAAATATGAAGACCTGGTTCAACAATGCCAACCTAAACAAATCCTGAAAGACTCCATGAGAGTCTTATTGACTTCAACTCGGCAGAATTCTATCATATCTTTAAGAAAACTGAATGCTGAAGTCAGAGTATTATGGCTTAACAAAGGAAGCTCCCCATGAAAGGTCTTCATCAGAAATAACGGTGTTTTAGATTACATGCATTGAAAATGTCGTCTCTACAAAACGTTGTAGGTTAGAAATCATTGTAATTTGCTGTTTCCGGGCAAAGACCCACTTCTTTTTCAGCCAATAAAATCCACAACCGTTTCAGTTAAAAAAAAAAAAAAACCTCATTGATTGAGTTTAGTAATTCAATACTTAAATACAATTTAATTCACAAAAACCCCATTAACAAATGAATTATCGATAACAATACCTTTGTGCAAGCACATACATAATCAATGCTTATTGCATTAACACATCCAAATGGCTTAAGAATACTTAATTAATTCATTGTCATCCATAATACATCTACCAAAATTAGAATTTTCATTTTGTTACAAGTATTTCAACTTAGTACTAAACCATAATGCAAGGTAAAAACACTCCAAAAATTAGAATTTTCTTATTATGAATATAGTGATTTTTTTTGCTTTAATCATAGCTTTAATTGTTTCGAGAGGCGCTTTACATCCTAGAATGACATAGATGTTGTCCCATAATGTGGGTAACGTTAACTTGGCATGTTGGTCCCAAAATAATAATTAAAAAAATTAAAAAACAAATTATATGTTGGTTTATGTAAAGTGGCTTAGATCCATCTTAACTTCAAATCTATCAAATATCGAAAAGGATCAAATTCTTTAAAATACAAATCTTTTTTCAAAATTTTCACTCTACAAAAAAGTTACATCTTGAAAAAGTTTTCTTAATACTTATAAATCTGAATTAAAATGAATTTACACTAATCATATTTTCGTTCATAATGAAATTGCAATCTTTAATCATCTCTATATCAACTTAAAATCTCAAAAAATCTTCTCAACGTAATGTTTCACCAAATTTCAGCATAAACTATAAATGGAAGGTTTTGAGTAACATGATAAAACACCATTTTTAAATTATCATGACCATCATGTGAATGTGGGAGTTAGATGCCCAACTCCTAGTCAAACAAGTCCACGACAATAATGGGTAGATTTCCAAGATGTCTTCTCTATATCAAAATCAATGTTGGATGATATTATGGAATATGTTGGACCATATAAACCGAACTAACCAACCTTGGCCAGTGTGTATTTAGTAGCTTTTAGCTTTTGTATAACAGGGGGGCTCGAGATGTGAGCTCGCAAATTTAGTTGTACACTGAAAAGTTGATTCTATGGGTAAATTATCATCAACATGAGGCACAATTTCTGACACACGATTTTATGGAATAGAAGATAAAGTGTTATAAGGCAACGTAGTTTCTGTTTTTTTTGATTTGAAAATTCATAATAATAATGATTTAAAATTAAATAAGATTAAATTATATAAATTGTAAAATTAACTAAATAAAAAAAATAAAACTTTTTAATATTTTTTATATTATTAATTAAATTTGAAAATTGATAAAATAATGATTTAAAACTAAACTAAGATTAAATTATATAATCTGTAAAACTAAATAAAAAATGATAAAACATTTTAATAGTTTTTATATTATTAGTTGT
>SNQJ01S0081096.1:56748-80122 GCA_010110895.2 Picea sitchensis | reverse complement strand
TGAAGTTAAATGTGCTTACGTTTATTAATGGTTAGACTAAAGAAGTCACACATCCCACTATCCTAAGTATATACACCTAATTAATTGTCCTAGGTAAGTATTTTTTTTAAATTGAATCCATAAAAATATTATATTTTGTAATGGATTGTTCATTTTCCCTAGAAACTACAACAACATTTATTTTACCCTTCATCTTCTTCCTTCATCCTATTTGTATATCCTAGCTTTTCTATGTAGTTTTCAGCTGCTTCATTCTTACCCCAAATTAATTCATCATCCTTAAGTTTTAATATCTTTTTGTTTCAATGTAAGAATGAATTTATTCCATTCTCCTATTATCTCTCAATGGAGTTCCAATTATAATGTTGTAATTGTAATGTTATTTTCCATCATTATTTCCAATGATACTAAAACTAACATATGTTGTGAAACAAAATATCCATTTGTTATTATTAAAATCATTTTTTAATGATTATAAAAATCTATATAAACATCCCACCTAAACATCTCTCCAATAATTAATCTATTTTCATTCCCTACTTTCCAAGTCATCCATTTTCCAACTAGTAGATAGGCCTCCACTAAATGCCTTCACTTCCCTTCTTAGATAGTCCTTCATAAACCCTATATATAAGTATTTCTTTCCCACCACTTTTATCCCTAATCACTTGTTATGTATCATCCTACATAAGCATGTAGATGCCAAAGCAGGGTCAAATCGGCGTATGTTTTTGAAGCCTTACAAACTACCACTTTTGGCCTTACTAGTCTCCTCTATCTACTCAATGGAATCCCTTATTCACTTAAATCACTTTTTCCTTATCTTTTACAACGTTCCTTTAGGAATGTTTGATGTTAGTGTAGTTATATATTATAATTCCTTATCTTTTACAACATTCCTCTAGGAACGTTTGATGTTAGTGTAGTTATATATTATAATATAACATAATGTATTTTATTTAGTGTGGATCATATGAAAATTTGTAAATATCATGTATGAGAATTATAATAATCTACGATGTTAGTGTAGTTATATATTATAATATAACATAATGTGTTTTATTTAGTGTATGAGGATCATATGAATATTTGTAAATATCATGTATGAGAATTATAATAATCACAAAAAGTAAAGTGTGATGTTAGTGTACGTTATATATTATAATATAACATAATGTGTTTTATTTAGTGTGTGAAGATGATATGAATATTTGTAAATATCATGTATAAGAATTATAATAATCACAAAAGTAGATTCAATATATTGATATTCATTTATTATTAGGATGTTTTAATATGCAATATACTCATTTTGGAGGTGATGCTTTGAATATTTTTAATAAGATTATTTATTTGTTTATTTTACAAATTAAGGAAGTTATGTAAGCTACTTAACTATTCATGTCTAATTTAGTATTTATATCTAACTTATTTATATGGAAAAATGTAACATCATATGTATCTCATATTTAATTTCTTTTAGTTTGTGAAATAAATATAAAGTCTCTTCTTAGTTTATATTTTTCACATAAGACCATAACATTAATTATAATTTTTTTTTTATACATAGTGATTTTCTCTTCAAGGGTTGTTTGGTATAATGTAATTAATCATTAAGTTGAGCGATCTGTTTATGAGATAATGTCGCATATTTATATAACACCGTATCAAACTCTCACATATATGTGAGCATGCTCACATATATGTGAGTTTATATTTTTCACATAAGACCATAACATTAATTATAATTTTTTTTTTATACATAGTGATTTTCTCTTCAAGGGTTGTTTGGTATAATGTAATTAATCATTAAGTTGAGTGATCTGTTTATGAGATAATGTCGCATATTTATATAACACCGTATCAAACTATTTATGTAACATACCCAGCCACCCCAGTACCCACTGGGATGGTGGGGTACTTGGAAATTTTCTCCAATTTCTTTAATTTTTATCGTAATGTTAAAGTATAATACCATACAATTATTCTTCTCTATCATATAATGAAATTATATATGAAAAATCACATGTAGACTCGTGTAATTCATATAAACATACATAAATATAAGATGTTGAATATTCTTTAAGAAAACAACAATTTAACTCATTTCCATACATAATAAACAACACAGATGCACCAATAACGGAACACTTATCTTTAATAATGAAAAACACTAATTGGATGTTAACATGTGACATTCCTCCTAGTTGTAGGCACTATTTCACTGGGTATTTCTACAATAGGAAACCGTTGTTCTAGGGCTATGAGCCCAAAGGACGAGAAAAACTCTCTAAACCTAGTTCCCACTAAATTCTCATCCTATTCACTTATGCAACCATCCCAATCAACAGCTCTCTTTTTGCCTTCAATATGCACAACCCAGAGAAGTTGACGCCCTTCTCTGTATTGCAGTCCCTCATGATGTCACGCCCCTTTCCTAGGCTCCAAAACATAGTGTCCAAGAAAATATCAATGTTGGGATCTACATGGATGTTGAGTATTAATTTTCACAATAGTCCTACAATTAATATCCCCTCACAAGCTTGGCTCACTTCCTCTTACAATTCATACCAAGCTAGAATGATGATGGAATGATGGAACGAATGAGGTAGAATGATGGGAAACTCTCCAAAACAATCTCTCCAAAAACAAGGATTAAGTATGGATGTATCTAACTTACCACTTAGCACTCAAGGAAGTCCTTCCCAACTACTTTTTCATGCATCTCAAGGATGATTTTATTTAAACATAAGCTAAGGTAATGAATTTGGGATATAATAAAATATTATAATATTCTTGGATTTGGCCCCTTTGCACCCCTTATCTCCCTCTCACTCCTCTCTTGTGGATTCATATCCCACCATCATTTTAGTCTCCCTTGTCTTGCAACCAATGATGTTTTTTTTATTAATAACTTTAATTTACATCATTTAGATTCCTTGGCCCTCAGTCATACTATTTGGATCACAACTTAATTCACATATTTACATTACATTACAGTATGGATATCAAAACTAGAGTGTTACATTCCCCTTCCCCTTATGCTTTCACCATACTCATTGCACATTTCCCTATATGTGTTCATATATATACAATTTTTACAAAAAAAGTTCAAAACAAATACAGGTAGGCTTCCCGCATTGCATATTATAACCCTCATTTTGTTTCTTTAGGGTTGTATTAAGTCCACAAGACCTTTACCTACTTGATGGATTTTTTTGGAGTACCTTGACTTTTCGATTTAGGATATGCACTGGCTCTACCCAAATGTCCCCTTCTGGCTCCACTAGAATCATATTCCAATCAATGACATGGTTAGGATCATGTACATAAATTTTCAACAAAGATACATGAAATACATTGTGCACATGCATGGATGTAGACAATGCAAGAACATAGGAAACTAGCCCTATCATGTCTAGTATCTTGAATGGACCGCAGTATCTGGCTACCAAATTGGGACAACTTCCCAATTTTAGTGAACTTGTATTTGGATTTAATTTTAGGAAAACATGTTATCCCACTTGGAATTAGGAAGTTCTGTTTGATTTTGATCATTTTCTCTTCCATATCCTTGATCATTTCAGGCCCAAGAACTACTTTTTTTGCTGGATTATCCTAACTCACTGAAGTATTGCACCTTCTACCATACAATGCTTCAAATGGTCCCATTTTCAATGATGCATGATACTCATTGTTATATGAAAATTCTATTAATTGTAGATAATATTCCAATTTAGATGGATTTTCCATCACATACATTCCTAGCATGTCTTTAATTACTTGGTTGACCCTATCTATCTTCTCGTACGAATTTCGGTGATATATTTTAATAAGATTTAAATTGGTTTCAAATCCTTTAAATAATCCCTTCCATAAATTTGATGTGAACTTGGAATCTTTGTCAGAAACAATTTCCTTAGGCACACCATGTAACCTAGCAATTTCCTTCATGTAAATCTCAACAATGTTGGCTCCCTTGTGAGTTAACTTCACTGGAATAAAATGGGTAGACTTTATGATTTTATCCAACACTACCATGATGGAATCATGGTACTTCACTATTATGGGCATCTTGGTAATAAAATCCATGGAAACAACTTCCCATTTCCACTTGGGAATGGACAATGGATGTAGCAATCAGACTCGATATCTATGCTCAACCTTCACCTTTTGACACTCTGTGCATCTAGATATATAATCATCCACATATTTATTCATGATTGGCCAAAAATATTAGCTTCTTATGGATACAACTATCTTTTGATATCCCAGGTGTCCAACATAAGGAACATTATGCATTTCTTCTAACACCAAATTTATTAATTTATGAAAATTAGGAACATAAACGTTGTTCCTGTATAAGAGAATCTCATCCTATTTCAGCTAATAGTCCTTATATTTATGTTGTAATTTACCTTGTTGTATGATTTCATTAATCTATAAATAAAGTTTGTTTGATTTTACAGCCTCTACACTTCTTGTTTTCAAATATGTTTTGTACATGCTTATATTTGTAGCATGCATTCGATGAACCCTCATGTGGAGTGCATCAACTAGTTTGTTCTCCTTGCATTTGATATATTTTATATCGAAATCATATTCATTGATCAACTCCAACCATATAACTTGTTTGGCATCTAACGTTGGTTGTTCAAGCAAATATTTCAGACCACAATAGTTTTACCTCAACTAAAAATTATTTCTCATGCGATAATGCCTTGACATTTTTAAAACATGAATTGTGGATTCCAACTCTATGTCATGTGTGGCATACTTTCTCTTATGCATTTTAAATTTTCTTGGCCCATAACATACTACATGCCCATTTTTGGATAAGGACCCCACCAATCCCTTCCCTACACGTATTTGTGCACACACAAAAAAATTAATCACCAAATAAATTGAATAAATAAACTTTTCCATATTTGTGATCTAGGGTCCCTTTCTCTCCTCCGAAGATTTCAAAAATCCCCAGAAAGTGCCCAGGAATAGTGGATTTTGCCTTGTCTTGGCATCTCCACTCCAAAACTTTATAAATTTTGTTAGAACCCCAAATGGGTATCTTCATGCCTTCTTTTTGAACTCTCTATAGAAACTTCACCTTGATTTAGGCCCTGGTTACTGAGCATGACCCAGATCTTTAAAATCCACTCATTTGTGTTTTTCAGAAAATTAAAGCATAATTGGCCAGTGGCCCTCATTGGAACTTCTGTATCCCTCATCACTACAAACATACCCCTTATATTTCATCCAAATATAATTTTTTCTACTCATGTTATGGCCAAAACAAGTTTTTGGCTCCAAACATTTTTTATACTAGGCCATCTTTCTCCTTTCCTTTCTCTTCTTCTCTTCCTTCTTCTTTCTTTGTTTCTTTATTCTTATTTTCCTTTTCTCTTCTTATCTTCCTTCCTCTTTCATTCATTCATTCATTCTTTCTTTCTTCTCCTTTTCTTCCCATATGGGGGTATACCCATGTGGAGGATTAGCACACATGCATGTTCTCTCGCACCCACATTCCACATTTTGCATCCCGCACTCCACGAGTTTTTGGACTTAGTCAATTTTCCAAACATTCATGTGGAGGAATAGGACACTCACATATGCATGGAATCTATCTCACATTTCACATTATGTAAGGCTTTGGGACTTAGTCAAATTTTGAACACCCATGCAGAGGAATAGTGCACTTACACCCACATGGCATCTATCCCACATTACACATTCTACAAGGCTTTGGGTCTTAGTCAAATTATTAACACCCATGGGGATAAATAATTCATCTACTCCTGCATGCCATCCATCCTCCTACATCTCGCATTTCACATTCCATAAGACTTTGGGGATTAATAGAATTTCGAACACCCATGCGAAGGGATTGTGCACCCACACCTGCATGGCATCCGATGTCCCACATATCACATCCCAAATTCCACATTCGACAATAATTTGGGACTTAGTAAAATTTCAAATAACCATGTGAAGGGATAATGCACCTACACCCACATGGCATACAATGTACCACATCCTACATTTTGCATTCTACAAGACTTTGGGACTTGGTCATTTTTTTAATATCCATGCACTAGAAACACCCAAGATCTCCGCCATGGACCTACCATGTCACCATGACCATGTGGTCACCTAACATGTGGCCTCCACGTCACTAGTTATGAAAAGTTTCCCAATTTTCCAAATATTCCATAATTCTAGAAATTTTAAAAAATGTTAACTTTTAAAATATCTTACTCGATCACCATGGAAGCTCTGTGATTAATATTCTTATGGCCAATTTTGGCCCTGTGCATGACAATTTGACCTCTACACCCTTCCATTGAACATCTCGTTGCCAATTCCCACTGATTGCTTACCAAAATTTGGGGGTTTTCACCCAATTTCTCTGCTTGGGTCACCTTGGTTCTACAATTCATAGCCTCGCAGGCCAAATCCGACCCTCTTATGGTTAAATTGACACAGATTCTTGTCCATTTGAAAATTTTGAGTACTTTTAGTTTGGAACTTTCACCCAACAATTGGGGCTTTTTCCCAGTTTCACCCAATTACTTTCATGGTCGCTTTGCAATTCATAAATTCAATCAATTCCCTAGAATTTTTATCTGTAAATTTTCATAGTCCTACAATTAATCTCCCCTCACAATCTTGGCTACCTTCCTCTTACAATTCACTCTAGGATAACATGATTATGGAATTATTGATA
This sequence comes from Picea sitchensis, assembly GCA_010110895.2. NCBI lineage: Eukaryota > Viridiplantae > Streptophyta > Pinopsida > Pinales > Pinaceae > Picea > Picea sitchensis. The sequence continues at coordinate 73,401 of SNQJ01S0081096.1, read as the reverse complement.
GAATGAGGTAGAGTGATGAGAATCTCTCCAAAAACAAGGATTAAGAATGCATGTATCCAACTTACCACTTCTCACTCAAGGAAGTCCTCCCCAATTACCTTTTCATGCATCTGAAGGTTAATTTTATTTATACATAAGCTAAGGTAATGACTTTGGGTGATGATAAAATATTATAATATTATTTTATTTGGCCCTCTTATCCCCCTCTCATTCCTCTCTCATAGAGTCATATCCCCCCATTGTTTTATTCCCCCTTTTCTTGCAACCATCGATGTATTTATTTTTTATAACTTTAATTTACACCATTTACATTCCTTGGCCCTTAAGTATACTATTTGGTTCACAACCTAATTCACATATTTACAAATTTAGGATTTTCTAGGTGCTAAGGAGAACGATATTAGGCAGCTGAAAGAGAAATTGACTCAGAAGTAGAAGAGTGGAGACCCTTTTTAGAATTACATTGCATTCTTTGGATCAAAATTGGGGTGTTACATTTTACTAAATAGAGAGAGAGAGAGAGAGAGAGAGAGAGAGAGATTCTCTCAACCACCCAACCATTCATCCTTAAGTTAAGAAAAATTATGTTGCAAACATTTTCCCATTCCACTAAAATCCAACAACCTCCTAAACATAGACAAGAAGGTTACTCACATAGAGACAAACTCTACATTACATTGTCTAATAAAATAACAAACCATAACCCATTTGTATAACCATAAGTATCACAGATTGTTCCATAAGATAAGTAGGAGTTAATAATTCCAACACTCACACTTAATTAGTACTTGTATTAATCTCTACCAAATCAAGTCTTCATCATCATATTTTGTTAATTCAATGCATCAAATAGTCCACCAAGAATTGATGAAACTCCTACTCAACAAATTTTATATTGAATCCAACTGAACATTTTCATTTTGTACCTCAATCATATAGTGATCCAGGTGGATATCGATGGCCACCCACCTTTTCTGACTGGCTCAAAATAGTTTTCTGGCAATTTTGGCAATTTACTATTTTTAGTAGGTTTTAACTTCCGGGGCCATTTTGAGGGCCTAAATGAAGGTTTTTCGAGATCGACTTTCTCAATTATAGAAAAAGGAATGATTGATCCCCCAAAATAAATCTCCTCGAAGATACCTTTCCAATGAGCTATCATACACCTAAAACAAAGATCATATGCAAAAGTTACGACCCTGGGAAGTTGATGTACTAACTTACCCAAACGGGGCCCACATGACTTTTGGCACTTCATCTCCTAGGGTTAGGTTTTTGGATGTCTAGGGTTTTTGTAATTCTCATTTATTGTAAAAAGGCCTTTAGAGCCTCATTGTAATCATCTTCTTGCAAATGCGAGTAGTCGTCACATCTTTTCTTAGAGATAAGCTGCCACCATTCTAGTGAGTCTTTCACTCTATATATTTTTATAGTCTATGTACATTTCTTTCATTAATAGAAATTGTGTATTACTGTATATCTGTTTTTATGGTTTCATCTCTGATACATTTATGTTATATTATTGAATATCGATGATATCTCTGTGCATTTCTTTATTATATCTTCAATCTCATTTCGTGCCAAAAATAATCTGGATCATATAGACATCATCAAATTGTCAATTCCCATATAAAGGAACAACCACCCACTAGAATATATGGGCACCTAACTATTTCATCTATCAGTGTAGTAGGATTGTTGGGCGTAGGCCTATTTTGGGTGCAGGAATTTTTTTTGAGAAAAGGTTTATTTTGGGAAAGACCTAATTTTGGAAAGAAGACCTTATTTTGGAACGTGCGCAACCGATGAGAAAGCAACATGCAGAAAAATAAGGATAAGTAGCATGCAAAGAGGGAAAGCAACGTGGCCTGCAGGAAGGAAATCCTAACCATGATAGGGTTAGGGTTTGTGATAAAGATTGTAACGACTAAAATCCTGACAAATAGTATAAATAGGAACCTAGGAGGTCTAGGTTATGGATTCAATTGATGTTGAAGAGTTGTAAGTTCAATGTAAAAGAAGTTCAGTGAGATGATAATGGTTATTATGATTATAATAAGGTGATGTAGAAGAGTCAAGTAAGCTAGATTTTGAGGGTTAGATCACAGGCTTAGGAGCCTGGTGTCATCTAGTCTACCTCACAGAGGTTCTTAAACCTCTTCATGATTCTATGATGGAAGATGTAATTCGCACAACGCCATATTTTGCAGAAGACTAAATAAAAGAGAAGAGAATCCAAATCTGTGTGGGTGTAGGCTAGGAGGGGGTGAACCACTGTAAAACTTGTGTGTTATGTGATGTTTCTTTCATGTTTACTTTATGTTAATGATTAGTTTATGAATGAATGGTTAAGCTAGATGTAATAGAATGCATTCATGGGGATAAAGATGAATGAATCCTAAAAATACTTTAATGAATAACAAGATTAATGCATGGAGAAGATAAAATACAACCCTAGAACCCCACTCATTCCTAGACTGCAAGCACTTGAACATTGCATTCACCCATAAAGCTATCTCAGGTGAGACTGTGCAGTGCACTCTGTGCATTGTGTTTCCTTCTGGTTTACCAGGAAGGACGATAGTTTTAGAGGGTTTTGTTGGAAACCTGTTGAGATCCAAACCTGGGTTACCCCTAGAAGTGAGAGATTTAATCAATAAATGGTTTTGTTGTCAGCTAGAAATACATAGGATTGAGTGGACAGGATCTGTGGAAGAATCACGCAGAGAATGAAAGTATAGAAGGGAATGTTTATACCATGGAATCCAACGAAGGTGAAGATTGAAAGATGGCTGAAAACAAAGGAACTTGATTTTGCACAAAAGGATAATAGAAACCCTAAGTTAACACCACACAAATATCTTGACAAATATGTGTTTAGCGACTTGCATGAGGTATTTTACTGTGATTTCCCACATCTGTTGCAAGAGTGGTTAATGTGGTTAAAAGACAACCACCCAACAAATTGAATCAGACATCTAGAGTGGAATCTTGTGGATATCATGCCGTTACAACAAGTTAACAACATATTTACGCGTGCAACATATTTCTTGTTAGAAAGTATTGTTGCAGGGTTTATCACCGAATTTGCAGTAGACACCACGAAGTCTTACAACGCAGCGGAGTGGTATTTTCAAAAAGGACCCAGAGGTAGGTATATTTGATTGTTGTATACTTCAATCAAGATTTTATTGTATAACAACAGTGTGATGACCATGGAATCAGACAACTAAACTTCCTTGCGTGCAGGGGGAAGGGGCGAAGCACTAACAAGAGGTGGAGAAATGGAGGAATAAATGGATAAGGAAAAGAAGAAGGATTCCATGGACCCAATCATGATGGATGAATATCAGATAAAGAAGATAATGGAAACAAATTGAAAGACATGTAGTGGAGAACCCTACCAATATAAGATGAATAATAAGAAGAGAGCCATAGCTGATAGAGAGGGCTTGGCAAGTGATGAAGAAGAGGTAGAGGATATTTGGGATGTGGAGACGATTGAGGAAATCCTGTGCACCACATATGACAAGAAAACAGGAGGTTCAAGGGTAGGAACAGACGGCAAAACCCCAATCCAGATCAACGTCAATGTGGAACCTATAACCCCATGTGCGACTAGCACACCAAAAAGAACACCAACATCTAGACAACCAAATTTTAGTGGCATAAGAACAAAAGGACAAGGATCCAGTCAAGGAGCATCAACTAGGGGAGCCAGTCCAGGAAGTAACAATCAAATATATACACCGCGTGGAGGAAGTAGTTTAAAATAGTTTAAAATGGCAAGACACGATCCCATGATCATATTATCAAAATTTCGAGGAGAGGCATCAGAGGACCCTAAAAATCATTTATTCATCTGTGAAAAGATCTGGGAAGTAAATAAGGTTACAGATGAGGATACAAAACTCACTCAGTTATCTATCATGCTAAGAGACCGTGCACTAGACTGGTACATGAGCCTAGATGTAAATAGTCCACCGAGAGTAACAAGAACTATTGCAGACCTGAAAAAAATATTGATAAATGAATTTCAGAAGCCTAGATCAGAAGATCTGTGTATGAATGAAATGATCGAAATCAGGAAAAAAAAAGGTGAGTCTGTTTGATAGATTTATTATAGGTTTAAATGCTTGAAAGGTAAGTTGAAGTATGCAATTACTGTCATGCAACATAGGCACTTATTTGTGAACTCATTGTTACCACATTTGAAATACCGCTTAAGACAACAGAAGTTACAAACTTAGGTAGAGGCTCTACAGGAAGCCTTACAACTAGAAGAGAACCAATATGAGAACATAGATCCAGCAATAGAGGAGTTGAAGGAGGATATGAATAATCTAACATTTCAACTTAACCGGAATAAGGGAAAAGAGAAAGAGAAGTTGTTTTGTGTACCACATGTACGACAAAAGGACACCATAAGAACGAATGTCCAATTTTCGCGCAGTACATGGAAATAGGAGTACCAAAGCCTTTTCCAATAAGAGGACCATGGTGCGATATTTGTAAAACACATGGGAATGATCCATATCATTTTCCAATGGTGCAGAAGTATCAGATAGTACCCAAAAGTTCATACTGCAATTTTTGCAAGTCAGTAGGTCATGATGATAAAGAGTGTAGGACGATGGAGCTCATGAGAGAAAGAACTTAATATACTTATAGGGTGCAAGAAGAAATGATGATAGGAAAATTTTCACCTCAATTCAACCAATTACCACCTCTATACAACAATGTGTAGCAACAATATAACATTGCGCAACCAAAATATAATAATGCGCAGCCACGGTATAACCCCACGCAGTATAACTAGGTACCTCAGTACAATGCACCACGAGGGGATCGGGGTGGATACAAAGGTGGAGGATGAGGTAGAGGAGGATTTGGAAGAGGCATATGCCCATTATTATGTCACAACTTCCAACATCCAGGACATTATGCAAGGGGACTTCTACTTCCACCAGCAACATGTATTAACTGTCGTGCAACAAACCATGATACAAAATACTGTACAACACTCTTGGGAAAGATCCAAGAAAAAAGGAACCAGATCAACCAGAATGTATAGTGGATTTCTACAGAAGCTAGGGATGATGGAAGAAACATCAACATAGTCACACGAGCAAGAGCCAAGACATGAGCCGGCACAGTAAGAAAAGATCCAGTGCAACACCAATGGGTGAAGAAGAATATTGAACCATAGAATCATTTTGATGCACAAAAAGAAAAGGAACCATTAAAGGAGGCAAGAAAAGAGTTTCTCAAGAAAAATGTTGCATATGCATCAGTCATGCAGCATAGTCAAAACATACCAATGTACGAAATTCCCTCCTCAATGGACCACACTAGTGAAGCACAAAATTTAGAGAAAGTAAGTAACATAAAAAAAAATTGAAATCATGTGTTAACTTATTAAAGGATCCATCATCAGTCAAGATCTTACAAAATCTGCTAGAAAGATGTAACACATAGGTAGAAGGGAAATTAGAGAAGAAAACAATAAATCATCTCCATATAAAACGAAGGACAAGCAGGGAATTCAGACTAAATGCTAACATTGGGGATTTCAATATGGGTGATATTGTACTAAAATTGGAATATGAAGTAAATGTCTTACCTAAGAATACATGGCAATGTATGGGAGAACACACACTAGGCTATTCATCTATCCAGTTGAAATTAGCAAATAAACACAGAGTTTTACCAATTGGAAGGCTTAAAGGTGTGACAATATATTTGGATGGAGTGCGCACTATGGCATATTTTGAATTAATAGAGATAGTAGATGGAACAACACCTTATCTAACATTGCTTGGACTAGATTGGACATTTTATAACCATGCCATAATCAACTTGAATACAAGTAAAATGATGTTTGAATCAGGGGAATATAGATTCATTGCATCATTAGATCCTTCAGAAGGAGAAAGGTTTGTAGAACCCACTTGTTTGGATTTGGAAGAAATAAACCAGTTGTACATAACCACCATGAGAGAAGAATATTATGTCAACCCAACTACATATGGGGTAATCAGCTGGAGAAGCATCACATCATGTGCTTCCGACTCAGATTCAGGTTTGGAGAATTGGCAACAATGATTACATGAAGTTTCCACAAGAAGGTGCACAAGAATAGACCATGCAATAAGATGGGTTGGTACAAAGATAAGAGAACCTCCCAGTTTTCATGGGGTAAATGACTTAGAGGAATTTCTGAAAAATTATGAAGAATAAGTGTTAGAATATCAAAGACTCTTAGACCTAGATATTTCACTCAAGGCCACACCTGCAAGATGGTGGGGTGTGCAGAAAGAAATAATTTAGGACTGGTACCAATGTAAATGATTATTGTGCATTAGAATTGGTGCAGAACAAGGGAGCAATAAAATGCAGAGATATGATGGGCAAGGAACGCCAATAGAACATTTGGAGAAGTGTAGAACACAATGGATGATGACACCACCAGAAGAATAGCCTCATCAATTTATCAATACATTGGAAGGAATCCTAGAGAACTAGTATATAGGCTAGGAGATGCACACATGCACTATAGAATGGACAACCTTACAACAGAACTTTGTAGTAACCTTCTCATTTGAACATGAGAACCCCAACATTGATTCAACACTGAAACATATAAGAGGTGTGATATTTATTGATGAACCAAAGGTTGAAATCGTGACAGAATATCAACAACAGAATAGATAGATAGTCAAAGAACTACTTTCATGTTATCATGTTGAAGAGGAAGCACCAAATGAGGATGATCCGTGCAACATTCAAATTACAGAAATTGAAGGAGAAAGAGAGGTGGAAGGTCCACCCCTAGAATCAGAAGTATTTTCTACACCAATCAAAGCTAAGAAAGTCAACATTGGGACAACTGACAATCCTAAAATGGAAAGTATTGGAGACTATTGGGATGAACACATAGTAGAAGGAATAACAGAGTTACTACGCGAATATAGTGACATGTTCCCAATGCCCTTTACAGATATGAAATGCATAGTATGAGAGATAGGAGAGATGAAAATACCTCTCAAACCTAAGGTAAGACTTATCAGGCAGATACCTTACGAACTGAATCCAGTATATCTGAAGAAAGTGAAAGCAGAAATTGATAGAATGTTGGAAGATGGTATCATAGAACTAGTAGAGCAATCTAAATGGATAAGTCCTATGGTATTCCAAGAAAAGAAACAAGGGGGGATAAGGATTTGTGTATATCTGAGGAAACTTAATGATGCTTTCTTACATGACCCTTTTCCTACCCCTTTTACAGATGAGGTATTAGAGAATGTGGGAGGCCAAGATTATATTCATTTACAGAAGGATTAATGGGTTACCATCATATCAAAATATCTCCATAGGATAGGTATAAGACTACTTTTTCTATAGAATGGGGATCTTACCAATATACAGTAATGCCATTTGGGCTGAAGAATGCTCGAGCCATTTTTTCAAGAGTAGTCATAGATTATTTTAAGAAATTCATACATCAGTTTCTAGAAGTATATTTGGATGACTAGACTGTATATAGTTTGTTAAAGGACCATGTAGAAGTGTTAAGACTAATGTTGGAAAGATGCAGATAATGTCATATATCATTGAATATCAAGAAATTCATTTTTGGGACATATTTTGGAATATTGTTGGGACATATAGTGTGTAAAAAAGGTTTATTAGTGTATCATGCTAATATTGCAGTCATTGTAAACTTACCACCAACAAAGTCACTACACCAATTGAGAGAAAAACTGGTACATATAGGATATTACAAGAAATTTATAAAGGGGCATGCACGGATTACTATGCCAATGGAAAAAATGTTAAAGAAGGATATCAGATTTCAGTGGAATGTGGACTATCAACAAGGTTTGGACACCTTAAAAGAAAATATGGTTACAAAACCTATCCTAGTATTCTCGGATTGGGAAAAGACATTTTGTGTGCATGTAGATGCATCAACCATAGCACTTGGAGAAATTATGGCGCAACCAAGAGCAGGAGACATAGACCATCCTATAGCCTTTGCGAGCAGAAAATTGTCAGAATTAGAGTAGGATTACAACACCATAGAAAGAGAAGGCTTAGCCATGGTATATGCACTTCAGAAGCTTAGGAAATACTTACAAGGGAAACACTTTAAAATGTTCACAGACCATTCTTCCCTCAAATATTTAGTCAACAATCTTGTGTTGGGAGGGGGGATCATTTGTAGATGGATATTGTTATTCCAAGAATTTGATTTCAAGGTGATAGTCAAACCAATGAAGTTGAATGCAGGACCTGATCACCTGTCAAGGGTAACTAATGGAGAAGAACCTACCAACTTGGAAGACAACTTTCCTGATGCACAACTATTTTCAGTACATGTAGCTGATGAATACATTTTTCATATTATTGAATACTTAAGTACAGGGATTGTGCCACAAGGGTTTATCATTGTGTAAAAGAAAAATCTGGTAGTCAGAGATGCATACTATCAACTTATTGCATGACACTTATACAAGATGTGCGCATATAGCATTTTGAGAAGGTGCATATTAGAACATGAAAGGCCCAAATTTTTGGAAAAATCTCATGAAGGTGTATTTGGAGGACACTATGCAGGAAAATATACTGCGCAAAAAATATTGCATGTAAGATTATGGTGGCCAACAATTCATAAATAGGCCAAGGAATATTTCTAGAAATGTGATGTCTGTCAGAGGGTTGGAAAACCCAACAGAAGGGATGAGATGCCTCTAATACCACAAGTAACTTTGCAGGTATTTTAAAAATGGGAAATAGAGTTTGTTGGACCAATCAATCCACCAGGAAAAAGATCAGGAGTTGGATATATCATTATTGCGATTGAATACTTAACAATATGGGAAGAAGCAAAACCAATCAAATATTGTAGTGCAAAGAAAACAACACACTTCTTGTTTGAGCAAGACATCGCCATATTTGGATGTCCAAGGTTTTTGATGAGTGAACAAGGCACTCACTTTATCAACAATACCATAAGGGATATGACTATGGAGTTTTAAGTATATCATCATAAGAGTACACCATACCATCCTCGGGCAAATGGAATAGTAGAAGATTTCAATAAGATCTTGAAAAATGCTTTGACAAATATCATCTGCAATATGAATAGGGATGATTGGGGCTTGAAAATACCAACAATACTATGGGCATATAGGACCACATGTAAGAATTTGACCGGACATACACAATTCAGATTGGTGTATGGGCAGGAAGCAATAGTGCCATTAGAATTTATAGTACCCAGTCTGCGTGTAGAAACAATTACCACCATGACAGAAAGAGGCATAGTAAAGGAAAGGTTAAATGAACTAATGGATATGGAAGAGGACAATATTCTAGCAGGATTTCACCAGGAATTTCACAAAGAAAGAGACAAATCCTATCATGATAGACATATTAAGAAGAAGAGTTTTAAGGAGGGAGACCTAGTCCTTCTCTATGACAGTAAATTTTCTCAACATCCTGGTAAGTATAGAATGCATTGGCTAGGGCCATATGAAGTAAAGATTGTCACAGATGGAGGATCTGTGCAGCTAAAGGATTTGGGAGGCATGGAACTTAAAGGAATGAGTAATGGTAGTCGACTAAAACTATAAATGGATAATCAACCTCCTAATGCTTAAAATTCACAACGCAGTGAGAAAGGAATGAATATAGTGTACTATAGCATAGATTAGGACAAAAAAATGATATAAACAAATAAAAAGGAGAAAAAGAAGAAAAAATAAATACAAAAATATAAAATTGAAGAAAAACACAAAAAAGACACAGAAGTCAAATGAACCATAAGAAAGTGTGAAAACAAAGTTACATGCATTAATTACCGCAATGAACATCATAAGACAACGTGCAAGAAAAATCACACTTGGCGCAAATGCATGCGAAAAGTGAAAAATAAATAAGACTGGGTCTATAAAAGGTGAAAAGCACTCATTTATTCAACACTTAGTGATTTTTTATCACAGAGCGAGAAACAGAGTGCATGCCCTAGTTATCATTTTATGCATAAGAGAAAATGACCCTACCAAATGACCCTACCAAATTTTGGCGCACCATGCCAGTACGTTTGGGTTACTCGACAGGGCCAAGGGTGTAAGGAAAGAATGCCACAGCCTGAGAATGTGGTCGAGCTAGAGGATGTTACCACCTTGAACACATAATCAACTAGCCTGACATGGGATGAGGAAGAGACATCGACAACGCAACAAGGCGAAATAGGGAAGATCTTTGGGGCCCAAAATGATATTCCGAACCCTAACCACGAGACAACTGTGAAGCCTGATGAAACAATGGGGCCATGAAAGTCCCATGAATGTGAATAAGTGTTGGTCGAAGATATCACCAACCGGAAGGAGTCCGAAAGAGAAGAAGAGGACACAGATGCAGTAGAGACATGCCCATCTTCTATGGGACAAAAAATAAAGGTGTCGGACGTCATGGAGGTTGCACTCCCACATCTCCCAAACGCAGTGATTGATGTGGATGATATGATGGGGAATCTACCAAAACTCAGATACGCAAACCATGATGTACATGATGCAGCCAAATTCCCATATTTGACCGAGGAAAGTTATTGAATAAACACAGGAGAAGTTGGACCCCTCGACAAACCCATAATGGAGCCCGCATAATGGATAACGAGGCTCTATAACTCAGACATCATGAACCTGTTGGATATACTACATTTTAGGCGCGGTAAGAACATCGGGCTCTTCATGAAACAACTAGTTGTCCGCATACACAGAAGCATCCTTTGGATGGATAGGTCGATACATATAGATGTGGCACTGATTTCCAAGATCACAGGACTCCCCACATTCAGTGCACAACCAGAGGAATACTTGTATAATAAGGTGCATGAGAATGAAATCGCAGAATTGGTTAAAGCATAGTACGACACCAGTCGGGGTAATAGAGGAATTGTAATCAAAGATATCAATGATAAGGCGACAAGGTTCGTCAACAAGCTTATGGCTTACAAACTTTTGAGGAAATGCCGCAAAGAAGAAGCATCAGCAGGTGTTATTGGAGTAGCCACGTAGTGTGCAAAAGGGGTAATGTTCAGCTGGATGACATACTTGCTTAACCAACTTTTGGTAGATTGCAGAGACACACAAGACAATGGAATCGGGTTCCATTACTCCTGGATGATCATCATTATCTCTTTGGCAGGGTGTCAGGAGCCAAAGTTCTCAACTTTCCTGGATAGGAAAGGGAAATGTTATGCAACCAAATATGAGTCCCTTTGGTAGGCCAAGGACAACAAAATGCAACAGGAAAAAAACACCATTTTTGCAATATTGTTGGAATACATACAACGGCGCACAACCAATGTCTGGCGCATACTGGTGGAGGTAGTCCAGGAGACAGAGGGGATAGCCAAGTTTAAGGAGTCCAGGAACTACATGTGGATCCAAGCCGCACGGGATCCAAATAAGGCATGGATAGAAATGTAGTACTACATCACCAAAGAGGAAGTGGATTGCATAATTAAATACTAGCCTGCGCAGTGGAAGCTATGAGTAACAAAACTAGCCATGAGGAAAGGAACAAAAAATTCCTCTAGGCCTAAGGACAAGGCTGAAGCAGGATCTTCAACGAGAACAAGCAACCTGACTGATAATACCAGAATGGCTACAGTGTGGAATCAATCAATCGGGATCAACGTAGTACCAAAAAAACCAAGGAGAACAACAACAAAAACAAGGACAGGAAGACAACCATGGACTGGAAGGAAGGATACTTCATAGGCTGGAGAGGAAAGAAACCAAGTTACAACAAGTGGGGCACAACCCTCATAGAAATTCAGGAATCCTGCACAGGATAAAGAGGCGCACAAGAAAAGGAAATATGACACAGAGGACCCAGCCATCACCCTGACAGAGGATGATGTGGAGATAGTCGTGAACAAGGTCCAATAAAGGTGGGAAGAAGTGGTCTGAATTGTAGAGGCTAAATGGGAAGAGATCATGGCCAAGATTATAGAGTTCCATGAGAATCTACAAAAACTACAGAGCCATGCAGGACCACAGGCCACATTGCAGCAACAGGAAAAGACACAGTGGCCACCTACGCAGAAAGAAGAAGAGGAGACAGTGCAGTTTGTAGTCCAGGCCAGGGAGACATTTACGGTCATGTGTCAAATTATCATATTTTAGCAGGAAACTGTGTAAAAACCCCTTGGGGACGTGGAACAACTAGATTTTTTCATGGCACAAATACCCACCAAGGCACTATACAGACTCCAAGCTAGTATCATGCAAGAAGTGCAGTCCAGGGCCTACACGAATGCAACAGAATTGGAGGTGGGTAGAGGAGTCATTGAAATGATACAAATCACATACGACCAACTAACCATGGAGAAAGAGGAAGAGAAAAAATGCACAGATAAATTAGAACAATGATTAACAATAGCTTACAATCACATCCCAGACAATGTGCAAACACTGGAGAGAAGCGCAGAGGAGAATATCAACCTAATCTCACAAACAATTCACCAATGCAAGCAAGAAATTGAGGATCTCAAAGAAAGTCTCAACCCTACGACTCTTCCCGAGGTCCAAGAATAGAGAGAACAAGAATCTGCACTCCAAATCACTGAGATGGAGACAAAAGCGAGGAAAGTAGAAGAGTTGTTTGACAGAACAACATAGATATGGACCATCCTCGAAGAATATGAAAAGGTCCAACAGTGGGACTAGGAAGAAGAGAGAATTAGAGTTTCCATACAACATCTAAAGCAACAATAGAAAAAAATGAGAATCACAGAGTGCTTAAATGGTACCCAAGAAATGAAGACTCTACAGATAGAGTTGAAAACAACGCAGACACAAAAGCAAGAAAGACAAGTTGAATTGGAACCCCTCCAAGAACAAGCAACATAGATGATTGTGCAGTTGGAGGAAGAGAATAAAAGTTGATCACAGGCACAAACTGAGAGCACAACATTAATGTAGAATGAAATAACAACGCAGACAGTAGAGGCGCTAACAAGCAAAGTTGTGTAGAGGAGAGAAAAAGGAAAGGAACTAGCAGAAAATTTCCTTAGTTTGGACAGGGTAGTTCAGGGAGCGCACACCATCTGAGTGGTTCAGGACGAGCCAAATCCCAATGTAGGGGCCTGTTGGTCACATGACAGTTTTGAGAAGGAAGGATATTTTGGGCACAGAAATATTTTTGGAGAAAAGGTCTATTATGGGAAAGACCTAATTTTGGAAAGAAGACCTAATTTTGGAACACACGCAATCGATGGCAAGAAAGCAACATGAAGAAAAAGAAGGAAAAGTAGCATGCAAAGAGGGAAGGCAGTGTGGCGTGTAGGTAGGCAAGCCTAACTATGATAGGGTTAGGGTTTGTGATAAATATTGTAATGGCTATAAGCCTGAAAAATAGTATAAATAGGAACCTAGGAGGTCTAGGCTAGATATTCAGTTGTTGTTGAAGAGTTGTAAGTTTGATGTAAAATAATTTCAGTGAGTTGATAATGGTTATTATGATTGTAATAAGGTGATAGAAGAGTCAATTAAGCCATATTTTGATGGTTATATCACAGGTTGAGGAGCCTGGTGTGATCTAGTCCACCTCACAGAGGTTCTTGAACCTCTTCATGATTGTATGATGGAAAATGTAATGCGCGCAACGCCATATTTTTCAATAGACTAAATAAAAGAGCATAGAAGCCAAATATTTTTGGATGTATCCCAGGAGGGGGTGAACCATGGTAAAACTTGTATGCTATGTGATTTTTCTTGCATATTTACTTTCTATTAATGATTAGTTTATGAATGAATGGTTAAGCTAGATGTAATAGAATGCATGCATGGGGATAAAGATGAATAAATCCTAGAAATACTTGAATGAATAACAAGATTAATGCATGGAGAAGACAAAATACAACCCCAGAAACCCACTCATTCCTAGACTTCAAGCACTTGAGCACTGCAGTCACCCATAAATCTATCTCAGGTAAGACTATGTAGTGCACTCTGTGCGTTGTGTTTCCTTCTGGTTTACCAGAAGGGCCAATAGTTTTAGAGGGTTTTGTTGGAAAACTGTTGAGATCCGAATCTGGGTCATCCCTAGAAGTGAGAGATATAATCAACAAGGATGTCCATCACATACATGACTCATTCAACTACTTGATCAACTCCCTTTGAATGTGTAAATGAGTCCATGATCAATTACAAAAGCTAATTGGTGCAATAGATGCACCGAATCTCTACTAACACTTGTCTCTTGATTCTTACCTCATTATTGTGCAAGTTAAGGACCTAGAAATTACCCAATTTTCTAAGTAATCTTCATTGTTTTCTGAAAATTATAGTCGAATTATGTTGAATTGCATCTTGATTCCACCTGACACCTCGAGGTGGTGCCATGTTATCCCCCCTTCCTACTTGGGCTTTCCTCATCAACATCCACCACCTTCCCTTACTTCCTTTTTCCTTTGTCTCCTCCTCTCGCTGGACATATTCTTAGCTTTTGAGCCCCATATCCCTTGGTTTCCCATGTGGAATTTAATCATATCTCATCGAGACGGGTGGGAATCATCCCACATAAATTCTCCATGTGCACAAAAATTTCATGTCACTTAGATCCGATGGTGGTGAATTGGGAGGGGTTGGCGGAAATCAACAATCAGGGTTGCATTTCGCCCCTCCCCACCCCCCCCACCATTCTGATTGTTAAGAAAGAGAGGGGGGTATGAAATGGAATATCATTATTTTTTGGCCTATGATTTGGTGGCCCCATATCGATCATTTCCATATCCCCCCCTGGTTGTTTTCAAAATCACTAGGGGACCCCCCTGAAATCATGGTTATGGTGTCCTAAGATCATGGTTCCAAAGGTCAGGAAGGCAACTCGCCACTGTGGCTCCACATCATATGCCACCTGCCTCCTACCACACATTCTACCACTACCTCCATGTACCTTCCACTATGTTCTTTCCACCATGGAAGTACACATCACCCTTCTACCATGTCATGCTGACATCATCATACAAAAAAAAATCCCAAATTTTTCCAAAAAATGCCCAATTTCATAATTCTTTCCTTGGTCACCATTATAAATCTATAATTAAGCTCAATACAACCAATTCCATCTTTTTGTAAATA
Organism: Picea sitchensis; assembly: GCA_010110895.2. NCBI lineage: Eukaryota > Viridiplantae > Streptophyta > Pinopsida > Pinales > Pinaceae > Picea > Picea sitchensis. The sequence continues at coordinate 58,243 of SNQJ01S0081096.1, read as the reverse complement.
TAATAGACTCCTACACGGGTGATTTGACTCTTCCTCGTCGAATTTTCCATGAATTTCATTGCAGAAATTGGGGCTTTTTCTCAATCTCACCTAATTTCTCTCAATTACGCCAAAATCCACCATGGTTTCTGCAAATTCTGTAATTCAATCAATTATAGCCCGAAAATGTTGGCACTGGGATTAAAATTGGGGATTTTTTAATCCTTGGTCTCAATATCTTTAAATTACTCATGAATTTCTCCCAAATTCACAAGAGTACTTTTAACAAATGATTTGTAGACGTATTCTAAAATTTTCCTCAGGGACATTTTAACAAATAGCTTGCATATATTCTCTGCAAATTTCACTTATGTTCTCTATCTTCGGCCCACTGCATGTCCAATGTCAAAACTGGAGCTCTGATAGCACAATGTAGTATTTGCAACCCCAAGTTGGGCAATGCCACACAGATTCCACCTCTTTCACACCATTTAATTAATAAAAATGCTATGCATATGGATAGAATTATGCATACTAACAACAATATAAACATGCATAATTGTATAGGAAAAACCCATAACACAAAATAGATAAATAATCACACAATAATTAAAACAAACACGTAGAAGACACTTGTCTTTTCTGTAAATCATAAACTATGTGTAGACCTCATACTTTCCTCCCATCCATAGACTTTGTTTCTCATAAACTCTCAGCAATAGGTCACCCCCAAGATTAGGCTAGAAAATCCACTAGGGAAGGCTTCCTAAGCCATACTAAGGTCTAACCAGCACAATAAGACTCAGGGAAAGGTGCATGTTATCGCACAAATTTTCGGCTTGGAAAATCTCTATCCAAACCAAAAGAGTGAGATAACTATGGAATTACCTACCCACTGTCACCTTAGATAGACACTCCCCTCACTTTAGTGATGATAAGTCACCAAAAGGGGGGAATCCTGGTGACCCTAGGGGGATTGATATTGAAGGTGAGAAGATGATGGTGAAAAACCCTATACAACAGATTTGGAGTAGGTCAAAGGCTTGGAGATGACGTCATGTTTGTGACGAATGGTTTCCAAGCATTAAGTACCTACACTAGAGTTTTAGCCCTGCCCAAAACAAGAAAATTGATCGATATACGAGACTTAAACCAAGAGGAACAAGCAATAAGCCTTGATTTCCAAAAATTGAAGCAGAACAAAGATATGTATATCAACAATATAAGATGTCAATAGATGCAAAAATAATGATGCAAAATAACAAATAATTATTGGGAAATCAAGTATTAAAGATGTAGGTAATATCCCAATACTTAGACACAAGTTTTGATGGAAAATAAGGCCGCAAAATGATGTTATCAACAATATGTTAGGGAATCCTTATCGTTGTAGAAATTTTCTATACAAAATCAATATCTAGCCACGAAAATAAACAAGTAAACCATCAAAACAATAGCTAATGGTCAATAGAACAATAATCTAGGCTCACAAGTAAAATTTAGTGGTAGATTAGTA
>SNQJ01S0081096.1:44594-56724 GCA_010110895.2 Picea sitchensis | reverse complement strand
AGAGAGAGAGAGAGAGAGTTTTCTGCAGCCCTAATGGTTGTAGCATTAATTTGTAACAACAAAGAGAAATACTTGGCTAAGCTAGATGCCCTAGTGGCTCTAGCAAGCTTATAGCATGTAAAATTGATTCCAACTTGAACAAATGCAATATCTCCAAAAGTCACATATACCAATACAATGATTTTATTTCTCCAATGCAATTTATACAAGTTCCTTTTCAATTGGGCTATGGAGTCTATAGTGTAATATATAAGGTTTGCAAACTTCTCTAGGTGTGTAATCCCTTTTACTTCATAGAGCATGCAAACCCTAGCAAGGTAAATCTAGGAGGGTGTAAGCCCTTTTACTCCTCCTAGCAACCTTTGAAAAATAACTTATCCAAAACAATAATGGTATATCCTAGTGTAGGGTGTATTCTCTTATACTTCTCCAAGAGCTAAACAATATCAACCTTGAAACCAAGAAAGAAACAATACAAAGCATAAATTCCTTAGCTAATCCAAGAATTCACAGTATAAACTCTTCCTTACCAAGAATATTCCACCACACATGCAATAAAAATCATCAAGAGGGATAGAACACCACTTCCTTCCAATAGACAAGTAACTAACATCCAAATAGAGCACAAGAGAGAGATATTCAATTTCCCAAAGAGAGCAAAAATTTCAGCCAAGAACTATGTAATTCTCAAGTGTTATGTGTGTGATAAAATGACAAAGGGGTGACCTCCTTTTATAGGAGATCACGTAAAACCCTTTTTTCCACATTCAACAAGTAAACATAAAATTAGGGATGTCGACCCCCTTTAATTGTCCACTTACAACTTAAAATTTACAATTAAAAAAATAAAATCCCCCTTTATGGTTGACATCGTGCCCTAATGGTGACATTTTGTCCTAAAGAGAAATTTGTTGATCATTTTGAAGGCATCACTAGGCCTCCAAAGGCCATGTGTTCATGTTCTATGTATTTTCTCCATCAAAACATTCCAACTCATCATCAAATCCACTAGCATCACCAACCCTAGCCCTAAAATGTGATGTTTTGAGCCTTCAAGGCCAAACGTTGGGAAAAGGGAGGGTTAGTCCCCTCCTCCAAGGTGTCCTCTCATGCCTCCAAATGCAATGCCAATCATCCATGTGTCCCTAGGAGAGGCGCTGCATCATCCATCATGCTAGCTTCATGCCCCAATTGAAGCTCTAAGTGATCTTGTGCCTTCACAAAATAGCTTTCCACTTGTCAAGGCCTTGCAAAGAAAAGAAATTCCTCCCTCCAAGGGCTCACAAATCACAACCATCATGTTAAGTAAGCCATATATAATAAATTAACCACAACATTTACATCAAATCCCCCCTCTCAAAATAAACAAATTCTCAAAGACCTTATGCAACTTTCCAAATTTAGTTTTGGGAGGGTTGTCATGGTGACCTATTGGGTGAATCATTCCTCAAGTGAAGGAGTGTTTCCCAGGTGGAACCTCTCTAATTCATGTGAAGAGTGTGAGGTGGATGAGGGTGATACTTTTGGGAATGGGGTTTCTTGACATACAAGGGCTCGTATTGTCTCATTTATTGGTGCCTTTGAAGAGGGTGTATTTCCCTTTGTCTGTGATGCATGATTTTCCCAAATAATTTTTTCCATTAATTTGTTAGAGTATTTCCAAGTTGAAGTTAAAATGGGACTTCTACCTAAGCATGAAAAACATTTCCCACAGTAACTCTACCTTGGTCACACTTGACCATGCTTCCCCAAGTTGAAGACGATATGTGGGATTTCTACCTAAGCATGGAAAACATTGCCCACACACGCCCTACCTTGGATGGCATGTTCAATTAGTTATTTATTTTATGTGTCCTTCATTTTTTTGTGAGAAATATTTCTTTTTCCAGCTACAATCCTCTAGGCCTTTAGCCCCTTCTTCCCATGAAATGAGGTACAATCCCTTCTTTGGTCAATGTGGCCCAAAAACCCAAAACATGAGGAAATGAAAGGTAATAATCATGGAAAGTGGAAAGCATGTGAAAGAGAGATATGATGGCTCATCAAGGATACCCCCATTACCAACCCTTTCCCTGAGGGTGATCACTTTCTAGGACAACAATGTAAATCACCAAGGTGAAATAAGGCAAAGATCATAATTTCCAAGCAAACATTTTCAAAATCAAGAAAGGACCCTTTGCAACATATTCAAATTCTTCATTTATTAAAATGACAGTTACCACAACACCAAACTCGTTATATCATGGAGTAATACATATTTTCCTCTATGAGCCAAGCTAGTGTGGTGAATGGTGAATCCATCGATCACAATGTGATGTGGGGCACTGCTTGTTAGTTTGTGGAAATTTTCGGTAGATCCATCTATCGGTACTACATGTCTACAACTTGAGGGCATTGAGACACCGTTTCCTTAGTTATCCCTAGGAATCGGGGATAACAGTGCCAACTGGTGCAACTAGCCTACATCCTCTTATTTCCCACAGCCTTTCCCACCCTAGGAAGCTTACCCCTTCTTTGCTCAACAGTCCTTCGGCTATCCCACTTCCATTTTTGGGCTTCAAGAACATGTTGGATATAAATTCTCATATATTTGTAGTTATTTCCCAACACATAGGGAAAACAATTCCCAGCAGTTCTCTCACCTAGAGAGAATTCTCATAGGCCTGACAACCTGCTTCTTCAGATTGCACACAGGCTTGTCAACCTTCTTATTCTCCTCAAACTAACTTGGTTTACTGGTTACAATTATCTCCAAGCTCCCAAAGTACAAAACCAATGATGGATGGCAAGGAGAGTATGGATGGTAAGAGTGAAAGAGAAAATACTCAGAATAGGAATAATGGAAAATTACACTAAGTTTCCCATTTTTTATATGCATGTTCCCAACTTGACACTTGTCATGTTGTGAACTACATGGGCCCCACATGGTGATACATTCCCCCATAATTGGGAACTTAGGATAAATATAAATGTCCCATAAATTAGACTTTAAGAAATATTATTATAATATTTCCTTGTCTTAATCCTCCTTGGTTTATCCCCTATACCTAGACCCTTAGCCCCCTTTCCCTATAATGGAGTTCTATCCCGCCATACTCTTTTTGTTTTGTTGGTATGTAACAATGATGTATTTTATTAATAATCTGGGTATGATTTCATATTACAATGATAGGATCGTCGACCTTTTAGCATCCATTATCCCCAGCCTAATAATCACACATAAACTCTAGCCTCAAAACACATATACAAAGGCACTCTGGCCCAAACTATCCTGGCTCACCAGCCGATATGTACATTTACAATTGGGGTTCAGCCTAGGAGTATTACAATGATGAAGGTGTTGAGTGCTCAACACACCCTAAAAGTTTTGTGACCACTTCATTTTGGGTACCACCTTGTCTTCTACCTTCGATTGTTTTCACCGTGGTTTGAGCCTGATAACCTTCTTATCTGATATGTTTCATATCCAAGTTTCTCTTGAGCATATTAAGAACCATCTTGAGAAACACCATGATTGATCAAGGAACCAATGACCCAGATTTATCCCGTCTTGCTTGAGAAGTTCGGCATTGGTGTAAGATTAAGGTAGAAATTTTTTTATGGGAAGTCAAAGCAGCCGAGTGCTGACATTCTTCGACATCATCCGATAAGAGTATCTCTTTTACGCACATAGTCTCCGAAAATATTTCACCTAATGCCGGTCCTTTCGGCTTCTGCAGAGAAGTGTAATCATAAGCGTCACACAAAAGAGGAGTTCCACCGCCGACCGTCGACGCCCGAAACATCACCAATCCCAACATTACTGGTATCGGGAGTTTTATCAAGAAAATAGCAATGTTGATAAACAATCTAAAATAGTAGTCGATCCCCGATCTTTATGAAGGTAAGACATGACGTGACGTTTAACCCCTAGCTCTGTCAAGTACTTTGCATTCAAAGATTTGGTTAATTCATAGATCGTGCATTAGTTACTAGCTCGTGCACGAATCAAAAGGGAGCCGTTAAACTCATTGATACAATGCATCTCTATCTGTGCCTTCGTCGTCAACCAGTTAAGTCTCAGTGGCAGAAATCCGATAGCGTTATATTTTGAAATCTACATTTATCACTTGTATTAACTAATTGATATGACTGGTAGTATCTCCCAGTTATATTCTTTCGAGTCCTTTTTGTGTGATCCCACTCTACGCAGCAAGGAATTCAAAACAAACAGGAGAATGAAGCCACCAGTGCAGAGGAATCATTCGAAGTCCAGTGAGTATTAACCAGTTTTCTTAGCAAGCATTACAGGTATGGGTTCTCTTATGGATTTACGTTTCATTTGTATATGTTCTCACCCGATGTTGCTCTATATATGTGTTTAAAAGGCGATTTTGATTGCAGGGACAATGCCTCCAAAGAAGCCATCCACCGGGAAATCACCATAGGCACCAAAGCTGCAATAATCGAAAATAGGAGAATGCTCCTCCCCAGTGGTTGCAAGACAATTAGAGTTCATTCCTAAGCCGGTGTTTGTCATCAAGGATATCACCAAGGAGCCCTTTGTCCAGCCCCCATCTTTCGGGGATACAAAGGCAAGCATTGGAGAAAAGACGACTTTTCCTCACTGGGAAGAAGTCTTCAAGGAGATCAAGAAAGAAGAGCCCCTCGAATATACTCCACATAGCGACCCTGATACAAGGAAGCTCAATGACGAGGTCCTCTCAAACATTCAAGGTCTTATCTGCACATGGTGGCAAGCCGGTCGGCAGTTTTCCCTTGCGTCGAGCTCTTAAAGTGGCTCATTGATCACACTGATGCACATAAATGTTTGATTAATGATGAAAATGGTGAATGTGTCGGGGTTTTCCTACCATCATAAGTTCAGAAATACTACAAACTCAATGAGTCAAGAGAAGTTGAACACTTATTTCGTGGTGAGTTTCCATGCCTCTCACGACACTAGCAAAATATTGGCATCTTGGTGGAGGGAAGACAAGAAATTCATGAACTAAACTTCTGGCTGGTACCCAACAATCAATCTCAGGGAACCATACACCTATCTCATGGCCCTTCTCTGCAGATTACATGGGGAGAAAGACTACTCCCGGTTTTTGGAAGCTTGGATGCCTCTAGATTTTACAGTCGTCATTTTGGGTACTAGTTTCAATTGGAGTGCTATCATCTCCAAACAGTTGAGCACATGCATAAAACAAGCTCAGGTACCAAAGGAAGGAGATACCCCTTCCTTCTACATGGCTTCGTATCTACTAGACATCATCTGCACTAGGAAAACTTTTGCTAGGATGAACTTGAATTGGCACCCTTCAAACCTCGCATTCCATGTATACTACAACATCTTATGGGAAAACAGGTACAAGAAATACTATGTTGTTATATGTGATCATTTAATTACGCCCATTTACTTCTTACTCTTTAAGAGAGAATGCCCTAGATTATCAGATGAAGCAAAGAAGGTCATAGTCAAAATTGGTCATTGGTATTTAGACGAATGAGAAACCTACATCAGGATTTTCAGCGCCATAAGGTCGCTACATTTATTACCCCTTTATGTTCCCAACTGGCTAGTGTTAGGAGAAATCTGCTATCAAACCATCATACAAGGATACAATGCAACTTTAGTGAAAGACAAGAAGAGGGCTTTCGTACCGTATGGATTCCATATCAACTTCTACATGGTCAAAGACACCACGCATGCTAAACAACTTGGGCTAGGTCAATTGGAATTTTGGTTCCAAACTGGCCGATTTTGCAAACACGATCCCAAGGGATTGGTCCTACAGCACACGTCACATGTATCATCCTGTTGGCCTTATGCCCATGATCAGTTTGAGAATGAAATTTTCACCAAGAATGCTCAAGACTGGGATATGGTGGCAGCCAAAAAGGTCGATTTTAGAGGAACCAGGTTTAAAGCTTTGAGCTATGAAGAGTAGGCCACGCTATTGGAGCAACCAATTCAAGTAGTTTTCCGACACCCTGAAGCAGTAGTAGAATATGAATTGGAGGAAGAAAAAAATAACCCCCAAGAAGACATTGAGGTCATAGATGCTCATCAGGGATCCCCAGTACAAATCAGAGTTTTCCTTGAAGACCAAACAACTCAACAAAGTGGCGCACTTTTATACCAGCAGTCTCAACTACTAATGAAATGGATGCAGGATAACCCACATCTTTCCATAAGTATCGAAATTTCAGTTACTGTCCAAAGAGTTCCAACAGAACCTAGCAATCCTGGTCTCACAGTCGGCGATGGCACCAATGGGTCAGGTAATCTCGAGTCTACGATATCGCTAATTGATCTCTCAGGAGAAGGAACAACTTAACCAGAGACAAGTCGGGTGTGTATAGAAACACAAGCTCCCAACCCCTTGAGCATGCTAATACATATATACAGTGACAACGAGAGAACAAAGCCTTCTTATGGCACCCCGGTGCACATCCAAGAAGAATAATGTCCCAAAAAGACCTTTTCCCCAAGTCCCGAAAAGGTCTCTTCTGCTAGGCCTGGGGTTCAGGACCAGGGAATCCCACAAAAGGAAGATGAAGGTGAAGGTAATATCAACACAGGAAATTCTGATGAACCAGAAACAGATGTAGGCCCAAGTGATGAGCCTCCGTAGAAGGAAATCGACAATTCCACGATCGATGAGCAAGTAAGTGACAAGTCCATACAAGACACCTCTATCCTGCCCAATACTCAGATCTCTAGTGAGTAACAAGTAGAAGTTGGATCTACAAGGCAGAAGGGAGAAGTTTGAGAGCTCACTCTCAAACAAATCTACACTTTGGGAAGCTTGGGAAACAATCTCACATGGGGTGATTAGTAGATACCAGACCTGGTAGATGAGGTCGCAGACATCTATGAGATCTCCTATGATCAAAAGAGAAAGGCTATCATTCATAAGACTGTAAAGAAGAGAAGAATCACCCTGGATCAGTCCATCATAGTCGTCACTAAGGAGAAGTTAATCGATATAGCAGATGCCCGTACATCTGAGTTGATTGGTGTGGGAAAATCCCTCTCAGAGGCCGCCCAGGACAGATACAGAAGAGATGAAAAGGAACTTGCCACCGACCAAAAGGAGCTCGAACACTTGCGCCATCTTTTCGATTACTATAAGGGTGCTACACAGAAAGTTGTTTATTTAAAAGATGAGTTTGGTAAAGCTTACGATGAGTTCAAGAAGGAAAGACAATTGTTAATCTCTAATATAGCCTAATTCCAGGAAGACACTCTCATGGCACTCGTGACATGTAAGGAAATGGAGCAATGGTATGAGAAGGCGCAACAAGCAGTGGAGAGGCTCAAGTTTATTGAGGCAGTCCAGAAAGTCCGAGAAAAGGAATACCACGACATTCGACTAGTAAGTAAAAGAAGTCTCAATCGCATGAAGCGATCTGCCGAATACTCGGCCAAAATGTCTCGAATCCCACATGAATAAATCCAAGAATAATGGGCCAGATGTCAAAAGCACTGGGATAAAATCAATAAAATAATGAAAGACATCAGACTCCCTGAGTATGGTACCCCCGATATGTTTATCGACCTAAACGAAATAATCAAGTTGTGCACCGAACAAGATGCGTCATGGGTCGAAGAATGTGCAAAGGTCACTGATGCAAATCCTAGGCAAGTACAACAGTTCACAGGACATCCAATCAAAGCCAGAGCCATACTTCAGAAGTTGAACTTCAGCCTCACAAAATATCGGGCGCACGCAATAGACATCAGGGGAATCTATGCGGCTCCAATGGAACAACACATGTTTCCATGGGAAAACACCTGTGAAGAACTCTTTATCATATGGTCTGATTATGAAAGAGTCCACCCTTTCCAAGAAACAGCTCAGGTGGACTGTTGAAAGACTATTAGATCATGACGCCACGTGGCAATTCTTGATTAGCTCAAATTCTATTTTACCGTTAATTACTGTTAAGACTTTATATTATAAATAGGAACATCGACCGATGGTCAAAGGTGGATGGTTGTTGTAAGAACTCTTTTCTTTTGGTTGTTGATAATTATTTTGAGACTACTGCGAATTAAGAAGTTCTTCTGGACTAGAGACGAGCTATTTTCATCAGATGTATATGATTGGAGTTGGAGAAGAATTACTTCCTTTCCTATTCAATGAATGTTGCAGTAAATGAGTAAGAGAAATTAATTTTGTTGTCAAGTTATCTGGTGCAATTTTTTTATGTTCCTTGCTTTAAATGATGAAAGTAAACCATTGTGCTTCTATGTGATGAATATCTTGGTAGATGAATTATTTTGCTTACCGTGACATTGATTACAGTTGTGTTTCTTTCTCTATGCTAAGTAGTTTACCTCAGCTATGTGATGAATGTCTTAGTAGATGAATTATTTTTCTTACCCTGATATTGATCATATATGCGTCTTCTTTCTTCTAAGTAGTTTTCTCAGAAAACAGTTGGATGCTCTTTATGTTAAAGTATTATTACTAATCCCTTTGGCATAGGATCGTTGTCTGCATGTTCGAGTAGCGAGTTATCCCAAGATCGACTCCTTCCCAATAGTTAAAACTCTTGTCCTATCTTCTTCAAGTTGGTTTATATTGGCTTGCATCTCTTGTACCTACCCCACCTAAGAGAAAATACAAAAAAAAAAATCTTAACTGAAGAAAGAGAATTCACTAGAAAACACAAAAGCTCATCGATAATTTGGCCAGATTGTAAGATCTAGAGAACCATTCCACTCCAAACGCTGTAGAGTCTAATTGGGCCTCGGTGGTGGGTTTGGTTCCTGCTGTTGAATCAGGGGATTTAAGCCCCATCAACAGAAGGTTGTCACAAATTCTTTAATGACTACCCAAATTTGGCCCAGTTTTCAACCAAGAGACTCGTGAATTTACAGTTGTTTCACTTTCATAACCTATTCACAGTCTTTAACATTAATAGAACATGTATATGGAGACCATCATCATGGATTCTTATAACATTTATCCCCAATTCTTATTAATATTATGTCATACATAAGGCTTGCAAACTATTTTTTTACTATTTTTTCATTTAGATCTTTTGTCAAACACTTCATAGGAAAACTGTAATTTGTTCATAGTCTAATTTTGACCCATACAACCCTAGCCTTGTAACTAGAGGCTCTAATATCATATTTCATAATACCTATTCACCCTTCTAGTATTGTTGAGGTGACGTGGTACCTAAAAACATCTCCAACTACATCATGCATGCATTATATTGCACAATTTAATGTATATCATAAAAAACATTTCAATTTATGAATCTATAAATATGAATGCAAGCTATCTAATGCAATGTATCTCACCAAAAAAAAAAAAAAAAATCTAAGCATAAGAAAATTATAAAATAGCAAGTAATTGTACACCAATAGAATGAATAATGTTTACAAAAATTATCCACCAACTGACTATAAATGAATAATATTCCACCAAATCATAGGCTCTTTGTAATACAAATGATTTGTATCATAGAGGTCACAACTAAGTTGGGGATATGAATCAACAAGAGATAAATACTATCAGTTGTCTCTAATTCCTCTCATTCGGCCTAATTTCTAGATTTCTCAAGACATTGTTTCCTTACAACAATCCCAATCAACTAAACCTCTTCCCTCTTAGCCTACACAACACCTGTAATGGAATTCCCTTATTTGCTAAACAATCCCTCAAGTTATCCCACATTCCTCTTGTGATTCAATACAGGATGACAAGGAATTTCTATTTCTTAGAACCAAGGAATTGCGACTGTAAATTAAGTTCTTGCTTCAATAGACACCAATAATTTCATGGTTGTAAAACTATGGCAACTTAAGCACATAGAAGAAAAGACAAAGAATAATAAATAAGAATAACTTGCATGCCCAAAAATCATAGATTATATTTGCATGGTAATAAGATACAATTGGCCTTCATGAGAAATCCATGTATCTCCCTTTTGGGCAACTAATCTCAAGGTAGGTTAACAATTTAATAATTGTAAGCAAAGGTTAGAGTACATAGAATCAAGGACATGTAACAATAAAATACTAATAATTCCTCTTAGCCCCCTAATCCTCACTTATTTTACTACCATGGACTCATATCCCCCTAAGCCCTATTTATTCCCCTCCCATGGACTCATAGACCCCTTTTGTTTCCTTCCTCATTTGCAGGCATTAGTGTAATTATATTATAGTTCAATGTACATATTTACAAAGTTAACATGGTCATTCACATAGGACACAATTTTTTGTGTTCTAATCATTTCATCATTACACATACATTCATAGAGGTATTAAAACAATGACCAATAAAATAACAAGCCATAACATATTTGTATAATCATAAGTATCACACATTTTTTTTTTAACATCGTCTAAGTAAAAAGTTAAAAAATGTGTATTTTAACTCATAATTTATATTTTCAACTTAAGTACCAACTTTATCTCACCAACTAGATTAATATCTCATTTCATATTATTAGTCCCCACCTTGGACTATAGCATGGTGGTCAAAATATTTTGGCCGTATATTAGTTCACCGAAATTTATCCCTTTAACCAAAGTTTTTGTATATTAGTTCACCCACATTTATCCCTATAACCAAAGTTTTTGAAAAATGAGTTTATTATTGCAATTCTTAAAAATTCATATTTGGTATTTTTCATTGGTCTTTAGGGAGGTGATGGGACTAAATAGCCTCGATGGTGATCTTTTCTTTTCAAATAATTGTCAGATTGCAAAAATTAATTTAAAAAACAAATTTATAATTATTTATGATTGGCCAGTTTGGAGGCTCCATCATAAGGCTCTGTGCAGACTGACAGTGCAACTCAATCATCATGTTATCCACAGACTTTGAGTTCATATCTCTGATATATCAATGTAATCGATGCAGTTCTCTTCATTCAATGCTATGAGTCTTCTCCTCACCGCCAAATGCAAGTATGCATGGTCGATTTCTGTTGGGCTCCAGGATCCCAGATTGTTAGCAGAAGCACTGCAATGCATATCAGGTAAAACAATATCAGCTATGAGTCTTCTCCTCACTTCCTCACCTTTGAGTCTGCACCTCACATCACCTTTGAGTATGTACCTTACTGCCTCACCATGTAACGACCCCATCGTTACGATTACAAGCGAAGCGAAAAGTGCAATTTATTTATTTATTTTAGGCATCATGGAAACGACGACAATAGTTGAACCATGCAACCCAATGAAAAACACCAACACACAGATCAGGAAACAGACAACTACAAATCCTCGCACTAGCGCCAAGAGAAACTAGAAAAAACATGTGTAAATCGACATATAGTAACGACTACCCACCTGACACAAACATGATGATGCCTACAAGCTAAAGGACAACATCCACCGTTTGACACAATGACCTTGATGGCCTTTGACTAGAACCACTATGGCGTGTGGACCCAATTCATGAAGGCATTCAACCCAAGCGCCAATAGAAACTTACAGTGATTAACAACACCCGCACGGAAAGAACGAACTCTGGCCAACTTATCATTCGCCTTTATCCAATAGGGTGCACCATGATCCCCTCAATAGGACTCATGACGTCCCCAGGTGATAGGTGTGAAGATAACCCTGGCGCAACACAACCTATCTAGACCAAGAACTCGAGATAAATCCAATGCGCTATGAGCCAAAATAAGAGGGAAGAAGACGACACCTATGCCCCCAAGCAATGGGTCGACAAGACACAGATGACATCGCTAGACTTAAATTTGTGCAACTAACCAAGGGGTTTCTCATTTTCTCATGAGGCTTTTCTCGGGTGGTTGCCTTTTATGGCGCAACCTCCCAGGTGGATTTCACTAACCATCATAAAAATTGTTCAAGCACATAGTAACCAACCGATCTAAAATTTAAACACGACAAAATTCAAGGAACGATATACCCTTCCATTTAAGAGGGGTTTTTATCAATTCACTTAATCAACACTTTTACCCTTCTAGCTCAACACTAAACAAGGAAGCCATAACCCTAGAATGCAAAACATCTAAGGAAATTATCATTTAATCATAAATTAATACTAGACAATAATCGAAAAGGATTCCCAATGTTCACTCAAGGAATAATTTTTTCCTAACTTAAGAGTTAAATTTACACTAACACGAAGAAGGATAG
>SNQJ01S0081096.1:29520-44584 GCA_010110895.2 Picea sitchensis | reverse complement strand
AACGCATTCATCAATAAACTCTTTGTCACCCATTACTATAAAAATCCTATTACTGGAATCGCAGAAGATATATCTAGGTATCACAACAGTTATAAATCACTATTAAAATTTAAATCGATATCCCAGGGAAATACAGAGTAACAACAGTTCCGCTACTCAATGCAAGCATAAGTTCATTGTCACCACATTAAACACAAGATGTCAACACTAAGAACTGGCTAGTAAAATTTATGATGACGCAGAGGTTAAAATTGTGGCCACAACAAGACATGATTGTGATGAGTCTCAACATAAGCAACGCATTCCGATAGTGGGTAAATTCGTTCCCTATGGTTACAGAAATTTCTGTGAGGGTGATACAAAATCCTAGTCTAGGTTTCACCAATTTGTTTCTCTTAATACAATTCGTTTGGTCAATTTGTTTTTACAATAAGGGGGAATATAATCGTTGTAAAAAATGGTCCCAAAAAAAAACATAGATCAAAGGGAGAGTAAAATCACAGTCAGTGGAGCAGTAAAAATCCCAGCTTAAGATTCACCATCAAGAGTAATGAATTACATAAGAAAATCGCAGTATCAACCACATTATTGAATCACTGGCAATGCTTCATAAATCATGAAGTTTTAACATAAGAATGGTGTTGGTATTTATTAGTAAAATCGCAGTCCAACAAAGGTAAAAATCGCAATCATTGAAGTAGTAAATCACAGTCCGAATAATGTAATAACTAAGGGTAAATTCATCGGGTACATTTGTCAACGAATCACATTTAATTGCAGAGGGGATTCTCATGGTTGAATGCTGGAAAAGAGCCACGAAATTCGTAGTGGTTACGTATGCAGGTTGCATAGTATAAGAGGGAGTTGTTGCGAAATTTTAATTACAATCATTGTGTGCAAGAAGCCAAGGAGAGTGGGTAGAATGTTAGGTATAAGTTGGTGAAAACGTAGAGATTAAGTAAACACAGTGATTGGATGCCAAGATCATTTAGAACGAAGGAGTGATATATCAAAATGCAAAGGCCAAGCAAACGTAGAGGATATTAAGCGGTTCGCGAGGAAAAGGATAAACAATACGTAGAGGTATTCAATCCCAACAAGGTGCAAGACAATCACTCAACCAGGATCAACCAATGGAAAGCTAAGAAGGGGGTAGATGGCTGGGCATGACTATCCTCCACTCATCATCCACACACAGAAAAGCGGGGCATTAGAATATATAGGTCATTATGCACCGAAGTGACGACAGTCGATTCGGCTCCTGGCCAACTGCTCAAGCATGGACTGACGAACTAGGGATGAGGACGAAGACCAGGAATAAAATCAAATAAAAATCAAATAAAATGAAAAGGAAAGTCACAACATTCAAGGATCGAATGCCAAGGGAATCAAGTCAAGCCGTGAGCTTAAGGCTATTGGGAAATTAAGTTTTCAATTAAAATGTTAAGTCCAACACCTTCTTTACACAATTAAAAGTATACAATTTTAAATGTAAGGTAAATAATAATCTACCTTGCAAAATAAAAGTAAGCATACCATATCCCAAGTCGTCCACTCTGAGTCGGTGTCCCGTGTGCTCTGTGTAGCTCCCTCTTGCCGACCGATGAGACTTAACTGATACCTCTCAGCCAATGCTAGGCGTACTCTTCTTCCCCCTTAGCCCCCCGAGCCGCAAAGGGGTCACGCGCACTAACCAGAGAACAGCTAGCTCCCACCTCGCCTCGCAAGGCCGAACTACCACTCCTCACCGAGTTCGGTATCCCAACTCCCACAAGCCAAGTCAGTGAAGTCTAAATTTCTGCAACGTAACGTTACGCATAACAGAAGATCACATCTTTCTCCTCCTCCCTCTTTTATATAGAATTTCTAAGTCACTTGTTTCCCAAATTCCCATTTAATTTATTGTTCAATAATTTAATTCAGAAAAATCATTCTGCTTTTTCTTTATGTTTCCCTTTTTCTTTATGTTCCCCCCTTTTTTCCTTTAGTTTCCTAATTCTTTTAAATTTCCCTCTTTCAGTTTTTATCGAAACTCACATTAGTAAGTGTAGAAAATTATCTTTTTCCCTTTTTCTTTTTAATTAATAAATTTTAATTAGCATGTGTAACAATCATTTCCCTTTTAAAATTTTAAATCCCTCAATAATTTGATTTTAATAATTTAATCAAGTTTCTTACCCCCTTTTCGTCACATGTTTAATGATTATTACTACTATTATTATTATTATTACCACAAGTATTACTTTAGACCTAGATTTTAATTTTCAAGGTTGGGCGACATTTTATTGGGGAAATTGTTTTTAAATCTTTCTTATCACGTTATTCATTCTAAGGCCATCTAGGTTTATTCTCTTATTAGTTAACAACGCAACATTCCCTTCAGGACGCACTAGGTGCTCCAAGGGTGTCACTCACCTCATTTTGTTTCCTTGCACGACATGCCCTTCAAGATGCACTACATGCTCCAACGATGCCACTCACCTCTTTATATTTTTCTTACGTGATGTGCCCTTCAGGACACACTATGTTCTCCAAGGTTGCCACTCGCCTCTTTCCATTTTTCTTGCGCGACGTTCCCTTTAGGAACCACTACGTGCTCCAAGGGTGCCACTTGTCTCTTGACTGACTTGGTAGACATCAAAAACACCTGGAGTCAATACTCCATCAGGTGATCTTGTGGGAGACTAAGGGACTATAAGGAATAAGGCCCCAACCTTATTGCGCGCCCCTTATAATCATCGTGAGCGATTGTCACAGTCTTCCCTCACGACATGGTGGGTCTTCTCGAACTAGGTAATCATTAACCTACAGTTCGAGCCACGGTGGGAGTGATAGTAGGTTGTGGAAGGGTTGTTGTCCACACCTCTCCCTCAACGTCTCTGGTTATTGTGCGTGACCCCTCTACTCCATATGTGAGTTTGGTCGCCAAGCTATCATGAGCCTGCATCATCAATGAATCATGTCAGAAATAAAATCCATAATCATAACATCTAATAAGATGCACATAAGTCATATATATACAACATTCAAACCCCAATAGTCCACTCCTTGACTCGATCCAAAGTCCAAGGGTTTCATCGATGCCTCTACATCCTCGAGGTCCAAAATCCTGCACACTCAAGAGAACCGAGTCAATAGAACTTGTCTATATCAATACAACAAAATAACATTCCCTCTTATCCACAATGTCTCATAATCATAATCAAATTCCCCATAGTATAATAATCTAGATCACTTGCAAGAAAATGTCCTCAAGGAATAAGTTATCTCAGTGCGGGCAAGAGCAGGATGTTACATACACCCCCTCTTGGTATAAACTTCGTCCCAAAGTTTCACAGTATATAAGTGCCGAAATAATGTGTATCATAGTATCATAAGTCTATCTATCCAACAAAAATGGAAACTGTTGGCACATATCATATGTGTCATCCGAGGTCGCCGAGTGTGGACTATATTTGTCCCACTAGACCTTGACTTAATCCACTGTTCGATGCCATAGTTGTCAAATGCGATGATCCAGGATGCGGATCAGCTCAGCCATGAGTGCACCCTCATCTGAAACCCACAAGGTGCTCAAGTCAAAACATGTGTAGGATCAATAATCATAATGTCGCAAACATAAACGTGAAAGACATCGTGCAGACGCCTTAAGAATCAGGCAAGGCTAGTCAATAGGCCACAGGCCTCTCTTTTCCACAATCTCGTAGGATCTCATGAACCTAGGAGATAATTTAGCCCCTTTTCCAAACTTGATCAAACTCTTATGTGGTTTCAGCTGCAAAAATACTCGATCGCCACATCGTAACTACGGTCGACACGACACACATCAACATAACTCTTCTGTTGATCCCGCGCTTCCTTGATCCTTTGTCTTATAGTTTGAATTTAATATTCCATTTCTTGGATCGCTTCCAGTCCCATCAGGACCCTATCCTCAAGTTGATCCCAACTCAAAGGCATTTGACACGGTCGACCATAAATAAACTCGAAGGGCGCCATCTTAATGGTGCTTTGGTAATTGTTGTTATAAGCGAATTCTACCAGTGGCAAGAATTCTTCCCAATGCTTATGTTGGTCCATCACGTACATGTACAACATGTCTTCCAAAGTCAGGTTCGTTCATTCGGTCTACCCATCAGTCTCCAGATGATACCAGTACTAAAGTTAAGTTTGGTTCCCAAGGCCTCTTGGAAACTAGTCCAAAATCATCCAATAAACATCGATCCTCGATCAAATATAATCCTCTTAGGTACGCCATGCAACCTCACAATCTCACTGATGAAATCTCTAGCTATGTTAGGCACCTGATACATCGTACACACCGGAATAAAATGAGAACTCTTCATCAGAGTGTCGACTACCACAAAAATCGAGTCATGTCTCCTTACCGTCAGTGGCAATCCAACAATGAAATCCATCGAAATAACCTCCCATTTCGATTCTGGATTAGCATGTGGTTTTAGTAATCTGGTTGGATGTCTATGTTCATCCTTACGTGCTGACATTCTAGACATCTGGCCACATATTTGACTATGTATGACTTCATTCCTTTCCAGAAGAAGAATGGTTTAAGGTCCTCTCTCATCTTCGTGACTCCCAAGTGATCCATGTACACTACTCTGTGAGACTCGTTTAGGATCAAACTCCTCAACTCATAGTTCGATGGTACATAAATTTGATTTTTAAATCTCAGTATTCCATCATCGTCCAACGTAAATCCTTCAAATATTGGTACCATCATTGTGTTTTTTCCAATAAAATCCTTGACCTCCTTGTACTAGTCATCGTCGCATTGTAAAGCTAGAATCTTTTCACGTAGATTCAACTAAAGAGGAAACACCAAAAAGATGCATGGTCTTCGACTCAATGCATATACCACTTGATTCAATGTTCCCTTTATGTAAGTAATCTCAAAATCATACTCTCTAAGAAATTCTGACAAACGTCGTTGTCGCACATTTAGGTCGCTTTGCGTAAATATGTTTTGTAGTCCACACTGATACATTTTTAGTTCAAATTTTCGTCCAATAATGTAGTGTCTCCAAACTCTCAAGTCATAAACAATGGCTAACAACTCTAATTTGTGTGTCCCATAGTTCTCCTCATGCCTTCTCAATTTCCTCAAGATGTAAGTGATCACTTGATCGTCGTGCATCAAGTCTCTGCCTAAGCCTTCCTTAGATGCGTCAGTGCATACCAAGAAGTCTACGTCCATGCCAGGGACCTTTAGTATTGGTGTTGTTGTCAATAGATCATTGAGCCTCTGAAATTCTTCCGTGCATTTCTCGGTCCAAAAAAAATTCTTGTTCTTCTTCTTCTGCAATTTCGTGATCGTATTTGCTATCTTCGAAAATCCCTCAATGAACCATCGATAGTATCCTGCTAAACCCATGAAGCTACACACTTCTGGGACATTCGTCGATGCAGGCCATTCCATAATAGCCTCGACCTTTGTTGGATCAGTGGCGATACCTTCATTGGAGATGACAAGCCCTAAGTAGTGAATCTTTGATTGATAAAACGATCATTTGGAAAACTTCCCATGCAATTTGTGCTCTCGCTGACACTGTAGTACCAATCACAAGTGTTCGTCATGCTCCTCCATCGTCCGAGAGTAAATCATAATATTGTCAATGAATACATGGATGAACTTGTCCAAGTACTCGCAGAACACCCCGTTCATCAAACTCATAAATACCCCTGAGTCATTTGTCAGTCCAAATGGTAAACCAGTAAACTCGTAATGACCAAACCTAGTCTTAAAGGTGGTCTTAGGGATGTCATCCTCCTTGATCCATAACTGGTGATACTCTAATCTCATGTTGATCTTTGAAAAAACCATCTCACCCTTCATCTGATCAACACATCATCAATCCTTGGAAACGGGTACTGATTCTTGATCGTTTCTCTATTCAATTGATGGTAGTCAATGCAGCGTCTCCAAGACCCATCCTAATTTCATATGAAAACAACAGGTACACCCCACAGTGACACTCTTGGACGTATAAGTCCTAGGTCCAGCAACTCCTTCTGTTGCATTCTCAACTCTTGTAACTCCAGGGTCGACATACAACAAGGCGTTCTCTCTATTAGTTCAATCCCAGGTTTTAGGTCTATGGTAAACTCCAATTCCCTCTCTGGTGGCATCCTAGGTAACTTCTCTAGGAAGACGTGTACAAACTCTCTCACCACCAGTAGGTGTTCTAGACCTTCCGCTACTCCCTTCTTGTTTAACACAAGGATCGCAAAAAGCTTACATCCCTTGCGCATGCTCCTCCGTAGCTGCAAGGAAGAGATGAACCTCGGGGAAACTCCCTAGTTCCATCCAACAATCACATGTCTCTGTCCCTCCTAATATACCAAGCTCAATTTTTTCGTATTACAGTTTAGTATTGCCTCATGTGATTCCAACCAATCCATACTGATTATGACGTCATAAGATCCTAAGATCATGATGTACAGGTCAGCCCTAGTGAAAAACTCTCCCGAGTTAAGGGTACAGCCTGTAACCTTTCCTCGAACCTTCTATTTGGCTCCCAAAGCCATCTCTACAAAGATAAACTCATCCTTTTTTACTTCCTTCAACTTAATCCTTTTTAGCGCTGCACCAGAAATGAAACTCTCAGTAGCACCAGGATCTATCAAATACTAAGGGTCTGGTCAGCGACGGTACCTGATGTCTTGAGCGCAGTCGACTGGTGCTATGTTTGACGGTTATTCACCGTTGCATGAATCCTATGGACCTTGCCCAAAACTCCCATGGTAGTGTGTTCGGATGATCCAGATGCTCCTACCCCTTCCTCTGGGTAGTAATGTTGCTAATGTGGTGCCCCACAATCCAACACACTTACTTCAGTCCAGTATTCCTGGTACTCAAAGTAGAAGTTGAATTCTAACAATAAGGTCAAACTCGAACTTCTTGACCTTAAGTTTTTGGGAAAATTGGTGTGGAGCATACCGAAGCAGCTCCAAAACGGGCCTCGTACTCGGGCACCGTGCGACTGCCTTGTTGCAAGGCATCGAAGTTGTTGAGTTGACGCTCAACGAATTCCTCAGAAACATACCTCTCCTAGAACTGTTCCTCGAACAGTTCCCATGACACATCGTCGACAACCATGTTCAAATGTGGCAAGAGTGTCTTCCGCTAAAGAAGAGCGCTCCCCTTCAGCTGAAATACCACCATGTGGACCTTCATGTTGGAGGTCGTAATCACGAAGCATGAAGCACAACGCATTTCTCTAGAACCATGCCTCAATGACACAGGCATCCGTGACACTCGCGAACTTGAGAACTCAACTCTAGAGTTCTCGGTGGATGCTAATGGTACTAGCTAGGGCATGTTGTGGACCCTCAATGGTACATGTGCCCTGGCCTCATCTCAATACCGATGGTGAATCAGGGCCCTTTGACATTACTTGTAAGGGCCTTGTCAAACCATCATCATCCCTTACAATAAGAGAATCCATCCCAAGGACTTGTTCTTCCCCTTGGGGGTTCAACTCCGAGGGTACGGGAACTTCTAGAGGCGCTACACCTCCTCCCACGACACCACGTTGAGAACCTCTGAGGTGTCCTCTAAATGATATCACCACATGGACACGTTAAGGTTTTTAATTAACAAAAGGGTTAATACTCACGGGTTTACTACAGTGGAAATCCTGGTGATCCATAGTCGCAGGGTTGAACCCGCTCTAATACCATATCTAACGACCCCATCATTACAACTACAAGCGAAGAGAAATGTGTAATTTTTTATTTTTATTTTAGGCAGGATGGAAACAATGACAACAATTGAACCACGCAACTCGGTGATGAACACTCGCATGTATATTAGGAAACAAATAGCTACGAATCCTCGTACTAGCACCAAGAGAAACTAGATAAAACATGCGTAAATTGACAGATAGTAAGGACTACCCGCCTGACACAAACATGACGATGCCTACAAGCTAAAGGACAACATCCACCATCTAACACAACGTCCTTGATGGTCTGTGACTAGAACCACTATGGCACACGGACCTAATGCATGAAGGCATTCAACCCAAGCGCCAATAGAAACTTACAACAATCAACAACACCCTCACGGAAAGCACAGACTCTGACCAAATTATCATTCGCCTCTATCGAATAGGGTGCGCCATGATCCCCTCAACAGGACTCATGCCGTCCCTAGGTGATAGGTGTGATGATAACCCTAGCACATCACAACCTATCTGGACCAAGAACTCGAGATAAATCCAACGCACTATGAGCCAAAATAAGAGGCAAGAAGATGACACCTACACCCCTAAGCAGCAGGTCGACAAGACACATATGACATCACTCAGACTTAAATTTGTGCAACTAACCAAGGGGTTTCTCATTTTCTCACGAGGCTTTTCTCAGGTGGGTGCCTTTTATGGCGCAACCTCCCAAGTGGATTTCATTAACCATCATAAAAACTGTTCAAGCACATAGAAACTGACCAATCTAAAATTTAAACATGACAAACTTCAAGGAATGATATACCCTTCCGTTGAAAAGGGGGTTTTATCAATTCACTTAATCAACACTTTTACCCTTTTGGTTCAACACTAAACAAGGAATCCATAACCCTAGAATGCAAAACATCTAAGGAAATTATCATTTAATCCTAGATTAAGACTAGATAATAATCGAAAAGGATTCCCAATCTTCACTCAAGGAATAAATTTGTCCTAACTTAAGAGTTGAATTTACCCTAACACGAAGAAGGATAGTTTAGCTACTTAATAATGAATCATTAATAAATATCAGCATGTGCAGGCTGCCATTATCAATTAGTTAAATCTAAGAACACGTTGAAGATAAATTAAGTGTCATTTCCATATATATATATATATATATATGCATACATATATTTATTAAATTCGACGTCCATTAATGTATATATCAAGTGTATAACACCGCTCACTAGTATTTATATATGAAATTGATATCTATCGCTAATGACATCTAATACTAAAATAACTGCTTATCGATGTCATAATAATAAACTATGAGTATCATAATTGTTAATCACTGTCATATCTGAAACTGAAAATGATATCTAAAATAACTGAAGTTGTCATAAAAATCTACGGTCAAACATTCATCAATAAATTATTTGTCACCCATTATTATAAAAATCCTATTACTAGAATCGCAACAGATATATCTAGGTCTCACAACAGTTATAAATCACTGTTAAAAATTTAAATCTCTATCCCAGGGAAACACAGAGTAATAACAGTGATGCTACTCAATGCAAGCATAAGTTCGTTGTCACCACATTAAACGCAGGATGTCAACACTGAGAAATGGCTGGCAAAAGTTATGATGATGCAGAGGTAAAAACCGTGGCCACAACAAGACATGAATGTGCTGAGTCTCAACATAAGCAATGCATTCCGATAGTGGGTAAATTCGTTCCCTATGGTTACGGAAATGTCTGTGAGGGTGATACAAAATCCTGGTCTAGATTTCACCAATTCGTTGTCTCTTAATACAATTTGTTGGGTCAAGTCATTTTTACAAGAAGAGGGAAATATAATCACTGTAAAAATTGGTCCCAAAAAAAAAATGCAGATCAAAGGGAGAGTAAAATCACAGTCAGTGGAGCAGTAAAAATCACATCTTAAGATTCTCCATCAAGAGTAATGAATTACGTAAGAAAATTGCAGTATCAACCACATTATCGAATCGATGGAAATGATTCATAAATCATGGAGTTTTAACATAAGAATGGCGCTGAGATTTATCAGTGAATTCACAGTCCAACAAAGGGAAAAATCGCAGTCATTGAATTAGTAAATCGCAGTCTGAAGAATGTAATCACTAAGGGTAAATTCTCCAGTTACATTCGTCAACAAATTACATTGAATTGCAGAGGGGATTCTCGTGGTTGAATGATGGAAAAGAACCACAAAATTCGTAGTGGTTACGTATCCATATTGCATAGTATAAGAGGGAGTTGTTGCAAAATTTTAATCACAATCGTTGTGTGCAAGAAGCCAAGGAGAGTGGGTAGAATGTTGGGTAAAATTTGATGAAAACACAGAGATTAAGTAAAAACAGTGATCGTGTGACGATATCATTTACAATGTAGGAGTGATATATCAAAATGCAGAGCCCAAGCAAACATAGAGATCAAACACAGAGGATATTAAGCGGTTTGCGAGGAAAAGGATAAACACTACGCAGAGGTATTCAATCGCAACAAGGTGCAAGACAATCACTCAACCAGGAATAACCAATGCAGAGCTAAGGGGGTAGACGGCTGGGTGGAACTATCCTCCGCTCATCATCCATGCACAGAAAAGCAGGGCATTAGAATATATAGGTCACTATGCACCGAAGTGACGATCGTCGATTCAGCTACTGACCGATTATTCAGGCCTGGACTGATGAACTAGGGATGAGGATGAAGACCAGGCATAAACTCTTCATAAAAATCAATTAAAACCAAAATGACAGTCACAACATTCAAGAATCGAATGCAAAGGGAATCAAGTCAAGCAGTTAGCTTAAGGCTATGGGGAAATTAAGTTTTCAATTAAAATGCTAAGTCCAACACCTTCTTTACACGGTTAAAAGCACCGAATTGAAAGCATAAGGTCAATAATAATCTACCTTGTAGAATAAAAGTAAGTGTATAGTAGCCCAAGTCGTCCACTCTGAATCGTTGTCCCGCGCGCTCCATGTAGCTCCTACTTTTCGATCGATGAGACTTCAACGGTACCTCCCAACCAATGCTAGGGGTACTCTTCTTCCCCCTTAGCTCCTCAAGACACAAAGGGTCCACTCACACTAACCAGAGAACAACTATCTCCTAGCTCGCCTAGCAAGGCCGAGCTACCACTCCTCACCGAGCTGGGTATCCCAACTCCCACAAGCTATGTCAGTCAAGTCTAAATTTTTGTAGTGTAATGTTACGCATAATAGAATATCCCATCCTTCTCCTCCTCCCTCCTTTATATAGAATTTCTAAGTCGCTTGTTTCCCAAATTCCCATTTAATTTATTGTTCAATAATTTAATTCAGAAAAATCCTCCCCGTACATGTGTCACCCATCCCCTTCGTTGCACCAGAAATTAATTTCATTAATTATTTAATTACTCCTATTTCCCTCACCCACCTAAAAGAATTCCTAGAATTGCTCCTAGGTTTCCCCATATTCCCTTACACAATTTAATGACTTTCCCCCTTATTAATTTACTAGTTGAGTTCAATTTAGAAAGTTCTTAAAGGCAAGATTCCTTGCTAAGTTGGTCATTTTGTGTTTTCTTTATGTTTCCCTTTTTCTTTATGTTCTCCCCCTTTTCCCTTAGTTTCCTAATTCTTTTAAATTTCTCTCTTTCCCTTTTTATCTAAACTCAAATTAGTAAGTGTAGAAAATTATATTTTTCCTCTTTTTCTTTTTAATTAATAAATTTTAATTAGCATGTGTAACAAAACAATCATTTCCCTTTTAAAATTTTAAATCCCTCAATAATTTGATTTTAATAATTTAATCAAGTTTCTTACCCACTTTTCGTCACATGTTTAATGATGATTATTATTATTTTTATTTTTTTGTACCACAAGTATTACTTTAGACCTAGATTTTAATTTTCAAGGTTGGGCGACATTTTATTAGGGAAATTGATTTTAAATCTTTCTTGTCACGTTATTTGTTCTAAGGCCATCTAGTTTTATTCTCTTATTAGTTAAAACATGACATTCCCTTCAGGATGCACTAGGTGCTCCAAGGGTGCCACTCGCCTCATTATGTTTCCTTGCATGACGTGCCCTTCAGGACGCACTATGTGCTCCAAGGGTGCCACTCGCCTCTTTCTATTTTTCTTTCGCAACGTGCCCTTCAGGACGCACTACGTGCTCCAAGGGTGCCACTCGCCTCTTGACTGACTTGGTAGACAGAAAAAACTCTTGGATTCAATACTCCGTCAGGTGATCTTGTGAGAGACTAAGGGCCTCTAAGGAATAAATCCCCAGCCTTATTGCGAGCCCCTTAGAATCATCGTGAAAAACTATCACGGTCTACCCTCATGACATCATGGGTCTTCTCGAACTAGGTAATCGTTAACCTACAGTTCGAGCCACGACAAGAGTGCTAGTAGGATGTGGCAGGGATGTTGTCCACAACTCTCCCTCAACATCTCTAGTTATCGTGCATGACCCCTCTACTCCATATGTGAGTCTGGTCGGCAAGCTATCATCATCTTGCATCATCAACGAATCATGTCAGAAATAAAATACATAATCATAACATTTAATTAGATGCACATAAGTCATTTATATACAACATTCAAACCCCAATAGTCCACTCCCTGACTCGATCCGGAGTCCAAGGGTTTAATCAATGCCTTTACATCCTCGAGGTCCAAAATCCTGCACACTCAGGAGAACCAAGTCAATAAAACCTGTCTATATCAATACAACAAAATAACATGTCATCTTATCCATAATGCCTCATAATCATAATCAAATTCTCCATAGTATAATAATCTAGATCACTTGAAAGCAAGTGTCCTCAAGGAATAAGTTCGCTCAGTGCAGGAAAGAGCGGGATGTTACACACCGCAAAGGTAGGGGGAAAGGAAATAAGGAAGGCTTGCCAATTAAACAAAGATACCAGATACCTTGAGAGGAGAGGAGATTCATGTTGGAGGAGAAGTATCCATGGTCAATTTATGTTGGGCCTCAGGCTTCTATTTTGAACTTTTGATCATCTCTTATGCATTTCACAATTCGACAGACGAGACAGAGACATGCTACAACAGTAGGAAAATTTGAGACCATGATGGTTTACCTCCTATAGCGGTTTCTATCCTATCTGTCTAACTCATGAAGAACCATCCAAAAATAAACCAAGACGAGATGAAGGCAAAGGACAAAGCGGAGGTGATGATTCCCGAAGAAAAAATTGGCATGTTGATTCGACCATCAACTTCTATGCCAAGTATACCTTCTTCATCACAAAATTTTGGAAACCTTATCGACATTTTTGACCTTGGTCCTCTCTCTGATACAGATGTGGAGAATATTTCCAACTATAAATATTTTGATTAATCTTATACAAATTTCTAGATTGTTGCATCTAAAATATTTCAAAAAGACCAGTGTCCTAATCCTCTCCTAACATTTTTCCATGTTGCAGTCCTTTAAATAACATCAAGATGATAACCGTTTTAGCTTTAAAAATGATGAAATAAATAAAAAATGTTTTAACGAAGATAGGTTAATATAGATTCAAACTTACTTTGAATTCCCAAAAACAAGTGTCCAGTGTAAATAAAATTAATACGAAACTTCCTTCTCCTGGGAAAGAGAATATTCATAACCGAATTTAGGTAACGCACTTCTACCTTACACTCAAGTTTCCTAGGTGTAAATTTACATGCACATTAACAATAAGTCTAAATTTACAGATGCACTAATAATTTGTGTGATTGATTATAAGGAATGGCATTGATTCTCACCTCTAAAATTCACTTGTTTTTTACAGCTGCATTAACAAGTTGTGTGATTGATTATAAGGAATGACATTGATTCTCGCCTCTAAAATTCATTTGTTTATGCATGACTGTCTAGATGTTCAAATGATCGAGATCAATAGAAATATGTACATTTGAACCATCAACAAAATCACGATGGTATTATATTTAGTATATCACCAAAGATGAACTACAACTATTGTTCGAGCATGTTCAACCTGCAAAAAGCTGGGAATTTTATTGAAATGATGGATCAATAGAAATATGTACATATGGACCAACATCAAAATCACGATGGTATATATATTTAGTATATCACCAAAGATGAACTACAACCATTTTTGGAGCATGTTCAACCTGCAAACAGTTGGGCAATTTGAAGCAAGTGTTCGTAGAGGTCCAGAGGGGAAGAGAAGACAGGGTTGTGATCAATATGATAAATAGTGAAGCAAGAAATGTAGAGAGAAAGAATAGAATAGAAAAACAGTATATTAGAATGTAAGAAGAAGAGTACAAAACGAGTACATGAAGAATACCATGAAGAAGTACTATGCAAAGGGAAATAGCTGAGCTAAATAGGCTCAAGCAAATCAAGAATAGAAAGTACAGCTGGCCAGGATAGCTGGCAGTGTACAGTCAGCCTGTTGAGGTTATATTATATTTAACACTCCCTCTTAAACTCAACAGTTACAAACAATAGCACTGATTATGCCCAAGTGTTGTCTCTGAAAATCAAAAATAGTTTTTCCTAGTGGCTTTGTGAATATATATGCGAGCTGATCTGGAGAACCACGGAATTGAAGTGGAATATCACCATTATTGACTAGCTCACGGATGAAGTGAAAGCGAGTGTCAATGTGTTTTCTTTTCTTATGAAACACATGATTTTTGGATAGAGCAATTACTGAAGTATTGTCACAGAAAATAGGAGTAGGATCATTTTCTGTATGTGACATATCTTTCAATATAATTCTCAGCCACACAGCTTGACAGGAAGCTGAGGTAGCAGCGATATACTCTGCCTCTACAGAAGATATTGAAACAATTGGTTTCTTCTTTGATGCCCATGAGATCACGTTCGTGCCCAGTTGAAAAACATGTCCAGATGTGTTTTTCCTGTCATCTAGGCTGCCTGCAAAATCACTATCTGTGTAACCAAAAAGTTGATTACTATTAGATTTAGTGTACCTTAAGCCAAAATTGAGAGTTCCTGCAACATATCTCAAAATTCGTTTCGCCATTTTCCAATGAGAATCTTTGGGGGATTCCATGAATCTCGAAACAAGGTTGGCTACATACATAATGTCAGGCCTAGTTGCTATAAGATACAATAAACTGCCTACTAAAATTTTGTACAGGGTAGAGTCCACTGTAGGACCTTCATCACTCTTGCTCAATTTTGTGCCTAGAGGTATAGGGGTTTCTGCTGGATTGCATTCTTCCATGTGAAATATTTTGATGATGTCTGCTGCATAATTTTTTTGATAGAAAAAGATTCCTTTGGTTGATTGATCAACCTCAATCCCTAAAAAATATTTCATTATGCCAAGATCTGTCATCTCAAACTC
>SNQJ01S0081096.1:0-11903 GCA_010110895.2 Picea sitchensis | reverse complement strand
CTCAAGGCACTAACTAAGGAGGATAGACCGTACCCTTAGCCGTACTACCCGACTACCCAGGTACTAGAGAGTATCTTCCCGAGTGTTGTTCTCGGTGACACTATAGCAGTCAGGCAGCCAATCGGTTTATCTAAAGAGGGCTTCAGGTAATCTAAGTCGATCCGTATATAGGTGTTGTCTGATGCACTACCACTCGAAGGGATACCAACATGGGTTACAAGGGTGGCCAACAGATGTGCACTTAAGTACCACTTGTATTTACTGTGTGTATGAATCCCTCAACCGCTGGTTTATGCAAGTAATGACAGATCTGTGTGGCTTAAACACGCCAGAATACGTCTCTACCCTGAAAAAAATTTAACCCACACTTTCTGTCGAGGAAAGTGCTCTGATACCACTTGTAATATACCATATATAAAATGTATGCAGAACATAAATAAAATGCTAGCAATGACAGAATAACAGCAATACAACCAGAACATTCACCACAATAACACTTAAATGATATAATAATAACAACAGAAATAACACTTTGAATCTGAAAGCAATGTTCACGGGCCTCTTCGAGGGGGCAACCTCTAGTTGAGCAGAGCTCTATTATAATAATATCCAAAGTAGGGTTATCATACCCTCGACTCCTATTTATACTAAAAAGAAGCATCTAGAGGAAGATCCTTCTAGAAGCGGAAGCTTCTATTAGGTCTTCTTACATCTGCCTTATTCTATTTTATTGAAAGACCTTATTAATATTGACCTTTATTACATACAAATATATTGTTCTACCTATGTGTGGGCTATGACCCTAACAATTTCTATCCACCTTGCAAGTTTTTTTTTCATGTTATCCATTTGAATTGATGCAAGTCATACACAAAGATTTAAAATATCCTTTCATAGTAAAACTAAGAGTATATTTTTCACTATAATAATAGTTAAAAACATATGTTTAGAAATGGTTCAAATTTTATCTAATATAGTTAAAAACATATGTTTAGAAATGGTTCAAATTTTATCTAATATAGTTAAAAACATATGTTTAGAAATGGTTCAAATTCTACCCTTAGGAGGGTAGAGTATATACATTTTTATGTAAATTTTAACAGACAAATAATTACACTTAGAAGTTGATATATCTAAATAACTCTTCCATTTTCAAACTATCAATTGCAAACTCGCTCATAACATTAAACTTAACAAGTGATCTATCAATAAAGAAAAAAGAAGAATGCAGTTGAATTGATCATATTCCATTATCAAAATGTCAACTACAAACAACTGCCAACATCTCATTTAAAAATCAAAGATTAAAAAACCAAAATATATAGACATATTTTCTTAAGTAATTTATCATACAATTTATCCTAATGTACCCAATGAAAAGCTGAAAAATAACACAAGTGAAATGACCATTCTATCAACTCAAATGCATACGATTTTCAAATTTATAGGCAGTGCGTGGAAACAGGTTTCCCTTTAGAATTTGAACCACATACCACAAGATCTGTATGTCTTATACTTTAGGTCAGTACATAAAACATACCACAAGATCTGTATGTCTTATACTTTAGGTCAGTACATAAAATATTATGGATATTACAATGTGCTATTTTTCATGATAGAAACAAGCTATATGCCCGGGAAGAAAATAAATTCCATGTGTCTGATAGTAGCTTTTTCCAATTGTTTGTAACAAATTGGACTGACCTGAAAGTTCTTTCTCCATACTTGGTATCTGATTTGGTTGTTCGACCTTCTCCCTATTCATCTTGCGAAATATGGCAAGGCGACAATTATTTATTTCTTCAGCCATTTTTGTCATGTTTTTTCAATATCACTATTACTGTGAAAAATATCATATTTAAGATGAGTTTGCATGAGCAGAGAATTGCAAAAATCAAATTTGTATTTGGCTCGGATCGGATATATTGAGTGTTCTCTCTAATTTATATCCGCAGAAGTATGGAGGAAATGAACATAAGCTACAACAGATTGAACCCATTCCATTAACCTCTTCTTCATGTAATTTGGATCTTCCATTCTAATGCCGACCCTAAAATCGCCATCGTGATCCCAAAGGTATATTTTCTCAAAATCAATTAACACTAAGTAATATTTGGCTTCTGCAACCAAACAATTTTTCCCCGCACCAGATATGGTTGTAGTTTTTTCTTGCAGTCTCTTCGCCCTAAAGATGCCCTTCCATTTTCGTTGACATGTTAGTAGTTTCTTCTTTGACCATTAGATGCCATGGCCTGTTCAAAGTTAGTAGTTGTACTGTTGTGTAATCGGATCCAAGAGATACCTTCAAAATAGTATCAACCTGAAAATCGTGTTTGCTTATGGCTACCACTAACAACACTGAACCCTAAATAGGTCTGTGAAAAATCGATGTAGCTGAGATTCGAGTATATCCAATCTGGCTGACGTGGCTAGGTAAGACCTAAATATCCCATTCAACTTTTCTTTTCCTCTATGATACACGTTAACTTGTCTTCACAGTGCATCTTCTTCTTTTTCACTTCAATCATTTCGTATTTTTATTTTTTCAGATAGGGACTAGTTATTTTGCAGTTATTTTCCTTGTTAATTCAATACATTCAAATGTAATAAATATCTCATAATTACTTTTATAACTCTAAAACATACGTATCTCTATGTTTGTAATCCCATGAAATTAATTTCCATTTAAATTAATATATACCATATACTAAAACATAATATTTTACATGTGATTCCACGATTTAGATAATGAAAAGTTCAATGTCTTTACTCTAAGAACACTACTTGAACGGATTGATTTGATCAAATCATCTATTTGAAGAATTCAATTATAATTATTGTTAACCTATATTTATTTGAACATTTAATTTATTAAATTTTGAACGAGAGTGAAATGTAAAATTTTTCATACATTAAAATTAAAATTAAAATAATCATTTTATTCTACATCTAACTTAAAATTTATCTCATTGACAAGTCACACGGATTCATCGACAATTCCCCTTCTTCGTGAATCGTCCTTTCTTACCCTTTAATACACTATTGTTTATAGCCATCCTTTACGCCAATTAAATGTAAGTATGCCATTACTACTTTATGAGTTAGAAACCATAATGTTAGAAATGCAAAGAAAATAGAAAATGGATTGATCTTTCCCATAATTCATAATTCACTATTGTAGGTTATGAAGCTCAATAAAAGAGAATTCCTAGTTGAAATAGTTGTCCTGCATGTTCACCTAGTTTAGGTGAAGATGGACTAATTTCACCCATAGTTCACTATCGTAGGTTATGAAGCTCTATGAAGCTCAATACAAGAGTATTCTTGGTTGAACTATCTATCTTGCATGTTCACTTAGTTTAGGTGAAAGTGTGTAGTCGGACGAAAGTGTGTAGTGTAGAAGCTATTATCAGTTTGTTTTGATTATCTACTCCAAAAATTTAGAATAATATAGTCAAGTTTTAAAGTTTTAAATGAAGCATTGAAAGAAAATAAATTCAAACATAAACATGAATGTGCAAAGGAAGAAGATGAATGTCCAACCATAACCATGAACTAGTCATCCCTTCTCCTTGGAGGTTATACAATTTTTTTTCTTGAGTTATGTAGAAACAATTATAATTTAGTCTTGTTTAGTTTAGTAGTATCAACAATATTCTAGTTTGTATTCGGAAATTATCACGGGGATGCACTATGTAAACATATGGCATAGCACATGTATTTCTGGAGTATTAAATAATATATCTAATTATTTTTTACCTCCCAAATTTTAAATGTTAATATCATCTCCCAATACATGTTTCCAAATAAATTAACCCTCTATTTGAAGTACTATTTTTTTGAAACATTTTTTTATACCATTCATTATTTCTACCCTCAATATCTTGGTCCCAATATTTTACATATGAATCTGACATCTACTTTAGACAATATTTTTTATCATTTGGTACTTGCTTTCCATCAAAAGCATAAAACATGTTCCTTGGAAATAAAAAAACCACTTCATTTTTAGGTCCGTCTATTTTTAGTATGTGGTTATTTTCATCACTTGTTCACATAATTTCATGGTTCATTGATAATTTCTATAATATATAAGAGCTAGATATATATCACCCTACACTTCCATGATATACTTCACTTCGAAAATCTCCTCACATTATTAACTCTCCTATAACCCCCCCCCAAAAGAAAATTTTGGTTGGTTGAATACCCCAAATATGTATATCCTTATTTTAGATTTTTAAAAACCCCACTCCCTTAATACCATTTAATATATTGAATTACATTCTAATTACTTTTAAACTCCTAATATAAACGCAAATGCTATAATATTGGTTTGCTAGTGAGTCACCCATGAAAAGTGGTCTTCCCATCATGCCTCCAATGGCATGATATGCTCGTAAAGAATTTCTTTCTACTTAATAGTAGGTGAAGAAAAAGATTATTTTTTTAATAATAAACCATTGGATAATGCATCTAATAAGATAAATAAATAATATGGTCGGGACATAACATTAAAAATATGGTGTAATAAAAATAATGGCATTCAAACTATGGTGTCGATTAATGCGGTTGGCTTAGGAGCCAAGGAGATGATTATTGTGAATGTGAAACAAGTTAACTGTAATATTTTTAATAAGTTTCTTGGACCCAAGTGATTCATTCCAACATTTTTAATAAGTTTCTTGGACCCAAGTGATATTCTCGAACAGTTTTATAAATTGACGGCTTGCAAGGAAGAATGTGCTTTAGCTCTCACAAATTGGGATTTGTAATGGGGAGTTGGAATATAGTTAATGTTTTGAATCACTTGATATTCTCCAACAGTTTTATAAATTGACGGCTTGTGCTTTAGCTCTCACAAATTGGGATTTGTAATGGGGAGTCGGAATATAGTTAACAGAAGCTTAGGGAATTTATCCATGTTTGTAATAAAGGTGTGGGAGATTCTGGACATTTCTCATCGAACAATAGAGTGTCAAATTTTGAGTTTTAATTTTTTCTATGTGCTTTGTGGGATATGTTTTAATTGTTGTTTTGTTCTTTTCTCTAACTTGTAAGATGATTTGTGCTATGTAAATATGATAGTATCCCACATGATGCATCAAATGGTATAAAATAAGGTTGAGCTTGTGGTGGGGAGGACTTGAGAGATGTTAGTATGAGATAGAATTATATGTAAATGTTAGTGAGGTGGGGATCTTATGGGAGGAGATCACAGGTTAAAGTTGAAGTGATGACATAGAGAGGAAGAGGTCATAGAATACTCAAGAGACTGGAATATGGAGAATGCATGGATTCCCTTGAAAGGATGTTGAGGATAATGATGGAAATAATAGATGTTATTGAGGTAGTTCATAGGAAAGGTACCACCCATGTGGTGCGAGATAGTTGTGATGGTGAAGTGGAATCATCGACTATGAGAGAAGAACTAAAATAGTAAGTGACAGTTGAAGAAAGAATGATCAGAGAAATCAATGGTATTAGAGGTAAACCTAAACTTGAAAATGTTGTCTATTCTAGAAGTTTAGATCTAGAGGAATTAATACATTGGATAGGAGAAATGGAAAATTTATTTGAATTTTGATCAAATTAGAGGTCATATGAGGGTTAGGTTTTCCTTTACAAAATTGAATATTCATACTTCTTTGTGGTGGAATAAGTTGCAATTTTATAGATAAAGTAGAGAAGATTAAAACTTGGGATAGGATGGCGCCATAGTTGAAAATTATTTTTTCCCTATGGATTATGATTTAAATCTATTCAGAAGACTGTAGGAAATTAAGTAATCGAAGATGTTAGTGAAGGAGTACATGGAATAATTTTATAGACTTTCTATAAGGTCTCGGTAGAATAAGGAGAATATGTGATATATTTCTAGGTATGTGAACGATTTAATTTATGGCATTCAAGAGGAGTTTCATGCTTTCATTTTTCATTTAATTGTAGAGGCTTATCAAGCAACCTTAATAATTGAGGATAAATCATAATTAAGGTATAATAATACAATGAGGAAAGATCCTAATTTTGGAAGAAGGAAGGACATGTAAAAGAAATTGGATAAGGTCAAAGTAGCTCCAACCCTGCGGACCATCTTGTCGGAAGAAGATTTGATGTTGACAAAGGAAGATGGTCAGCAAGAGGTAGAGGTTGAGGAGGCAAATTTAAAGGAATTTTCTTCATATGTGGAGTACGAGGCCATATATAATTTGAAATATTATAATTTTTTATGGGAGGAAGAAGACAAGAAGAAATAACACATATTACCAAAGAAAAACCAACAATATAAATAAGAGAAGTGATTGAATTCATGTTAAATAAAGGGGAAATTTTGATGATGAGGAAAGTATTGTTGCAACTTGAGAAAGAGATTGATAGAGAACCAGAACAAAATAAGACAAACTCCATAACAAAAAGATAGATCGAAGGTAAGTGTTATAATTTGGTTATTCATTGATCCAAAATGGATCCAGGAAGGCCTAAAAAGCTTCTCAGAATTGGATGAAACTAGCGTCATTGCGTCGGGATCGTCACGTTGATTCGGGCCATATAATTTTTTCTGCAAATGGACATCGTATGTGAAAGATATCGTGTTCTGACCGATTTCCCAAACATGTAAAAAGTCAAATGGGTCAAAGTCAACACGTCATACTGCTGACATCAATAGTAAGATAAGTGATGTTAGCATGAATTCAGTAGGGACACATGGTATCACAAGGAGGTGCCACGTGTCACTCAGTTTTGGCATTTTCAGGCTGAGTTGGACTAGTACAGAAATGACACATGGCATTGTATGGACATGACACGTGGTAGTCCATACGTGACGTGGCACTACAAACGACAGGTGGTTGTATGGATGTTGACGTGGTAGGGTTACTGGGCAGTATGGATGTTGACGTGGCAGCTGATTGGGCAGGTGAATTAGCAATACAGACGATAACGTGGCACGACACGTGGTTGCACATCAGTGATGTGGCAGGTGACGTGGAAGCTGACTGTGCTTGATGATTGTACTGTACAAGCCAATCACAGGGTGACACATAGCCCAATCATAGGGCGCCACGTGGCACCCAAGATTTTTCCAATGTTGGCTAGGCTAAAAATTTGGTTGCGACTCCATCGAACTCGAACCCCCAACCTCGGTAAGGGAAACGAACTACACCAAATGCACTAGTCACTCAAGATAGTATGATCCTTGTTTAAACATACATAATAGATTATATTTAAAGTGGTTATGTGCACAAGTTTGGGGATAAGCCCCAGTCGGCGGGGGGATAGCCCATAACCAGGGGCTAAGAACCAAGAGTTGAGTGAAACAAGAGGGCATGTGGAGTGTTAGGACCCAAACACATGGGGGTAATACGGCCTAGAAAGGGGGATTAGATCGAAGGATTAGGAGCGCTACCCAACCCTTGGCCATATGGCACACTTCATATGACCAGGAGCCTGGGAGAAAGGGGGTTGCACCCATATTTTTCCAATTTTGGGTTTTTAAACTGTATAATATGATTTTTGTGGATTTTTATGCTAATTTTGGAGGATTTTTGCCATTTTTGGGGGATCTGGAGCCCGATTTGAGGCCATATCTTGGGAGGAATTTGGGAGGAAGCTACCAACTCAAAATCTATATAAACTAGAGGTTATTAGTAGCATAAGGAGATTCATAATTTCACAATGATGATGAGTTTATGAAGCTTGAAGCCATTTTTATGTAGGGAAGCCATTGAGGAAGCAAACTTTGGAGGCCAATTCCAGGAGCTACGCTCAACCTTTTTAAGTTTCATCGGTTGTGCTGGGTTCTTGAGGTCAAGAAGAACACAACCAGACCAGTTTGTAATCCTTTTGACAGTTTTCTGATGTATGTTTGAAGCATTGAAAAGAAATAAGAAACCCTCACTAACTGAGACAAAGGCCCGAAGACGTAGGCAATCTTGCCGAACTCCATTAACAAATTTGTTGTTATAGTTTTTTGTTCTTTGTGATTATCTTCTGATCGACATTTCTTTATGATGGATGTTATAATCTCTCATTAAGTTTTTCTTCTTTCCTTAATTCCTAATTGGTAATTGAACACATGCTTAAAACTTAACAAAGTCGTTAAAGATCATTTTCGAATCATTCATGGTGGTAGTTTAGACAATTTGGTGTCTATTGAGGTTGTTCAAAATATGAATTTGAAGAGTATGCCTCAACCATATGCATACAAAGTTTTAATGGTTATGAAATGGGCATAAGGTCACTATGAAAGAGTAGTCCTTGATTAATTTTAATATTGGTGGCTATAATGATAACATTTTGAGTGATGTTTTTCCATGGATACATGTCACAAATTGTTAGGAAGGATATGGAAGTTTGATAGGAAGGTTATGCATGATGGGAAAAGAAACACCTATCAATTAGAAAGTGATGGAATTAAATTTAAGTTACATCCTTTGAATGAAGAAGTAGAGAAGAAAGTGGGTGGCATTAAATTTAACTTACATGTTGTGAATGAAGAAAGTGATGTGAGTAATGTTGGCATATGTGAAGGAAGTGGAGTAGTATGAATCTATGGAGTGGTGCACTGAATAAAATAAAGAGAAAAACAAAACAATGGTGCTACAACAAAATCACTTTTGAAGGAGGAGTAGATGGTAGTTTTCCATTCCCATAATATTTTATTTGTTGGTATGTTTGCAATAAATGCAATAGAGAAGGTGAAGTATGTAACCATGAGGGAGACGATGAGTGATAGAGTTGATAAAGAGAAGAATGGTGTACTTGAAGCAATCATAGAAAATTGTACCTAATAATTTTAAGTGAAGCACTCAAAAGAAATAAATCAAAGCATCAACGTGAACTTACAAAGTAATACATAGATATAGACAAAACCATGCATTATTCAACCCTCCTTCTTAGTGGATGATACACATTTTTTCATGGGTTTTATATAAACAACAATAATCTAGTCCGTATTGGTGTTATATCAACAACATATTTTGGTCTAGATTTGGAACTTGTTCTTCGTAATGAGACTCTCATGGCATGATATGATCGTAAAGAATTTGTTTCCCTTCAATAGTAAGAAAAGATGAACATTTTTTAATCATAAAACATTGAAAAATGCATTTAGTAACAAGGTAGTTGGGACTTAGAAATAAAACTACGGTGTAATTTAAATGATGTCATTCAAATTATGGTGTTAATTAATGTGAATGGATTAGTAGTCAAATAAATTATTATGGTGAATGTGAAACAATTTGACTATAATGATCTAATTATTATGAATACCAATCACTCTCGACCTAAGTATTTCATTCCAATAGTTTTAATGACGATATTGTCGTTTATAAAATTGATGGCATGCAAGGAAGAGCGTGCTTTGGATTTCAGAAGATGGGATTTTTAATCGGAAGTGGCAATATAGTTAACAAAAGCCGGTCTCTATGTTTGTAATAAAGGCCCCAGAGGTTATGGACATTTTCCATTGAATAATAGAGTGCATATTTGTTTTAGTGTTATTTCTACTAAGTGTTTTATGGGACATGTTTTAATTGTTGCCTTTTTTTTGTTTTATTTTGTGAGTTGAGTTTTTCTATGTAACTTTGGCACTAACCTACATGCTACATCAAATATCAATGGGATGAACATGAGATTTATGATATGGCTCCAATATCGATCTATGTTATAGAAGATCACACTTAGTAGCTCCAAATTTTTACTAGACAAGATTTGATAGAGTCTGGTGTATGTGTGTGTGAGTGAAATGTAATCAATAAAAACTATATATTCTATTGTAATCATAAATAAATTAGAATTGAGAGTTAATTTAGCCATAGGAGATCCTTGTAGAGGTCTAGGGATTGAGAAAGGTAGGAGGCGTTTGATCACTTATCCAAACTTGTGTAATTACAAATTAGGAATTTTGAAGATAGAAGAATCCAAGAGTTCAAGATACATTACAAAGAGGAATTCAATTGTATAAATATGAAATGGAGTGACCTATTGGTGTAGGGGAATTTTAGGTTAGTTGTTGGAGGGTTGGAATAATTCAAAATCATTATATTGTACCTATTGATTGTGTGTCACATGTTTAGTATAACAATGTTATGGGATTTTAGGCCCAGCATAAGACTACATTACAAAAAATTGTGGATTCACATCCATTATATTCCTAATATACCCTTGTTTACTTTTCACTACAAGATTAGTTAAGGTTTGGGTAGTTTGAATCAAATAAACTCCAAAAATAACAACTCCAAAGCTAGTTTGGGATATTGTGGATATGAAATGAGGCATTATAAGTGACCATGGAGCAAACCAAAGGCTTTGTGGCCCTAAATAAACTGATGCATTTAGTATATGCACCAAATGGGTACCTCAAGGGTTAAAGTGAGTCCAATTAGAAACCAAGGGATAGAGACAAAGAGGTAAAAGACACCTAAGAAACCCATATAAGTGTTAGACATCTTAGAGATGTCCCAAATATAGACTAAGATGAGTGGACCCTAGGAAGGTGATCCATGACATTTGAGTAGATATTGAGAGACATTGTATCATCATTAAATGGGTTGCATATGAATGTGGCATGAAATTGGACTACCCAATGCACTTCTTAATAGGTAGGCATAATTGAGTACCCAAGTGTGAGTCTCATATAATACATTTTCCCCCATTTGTAGGATTTTCTATCCATAATATGATAATAGTAGTGAGTTGTGGGGAAGAAAAGAAGTCAAAAAATGATACCCCTAATTTCATTTGATGTTGAAAAATACCTACCAAAATCCTTTTGTTGAAAACCCCTCCCAATACATATATCCAATTAAATATCCCCATGGTTTTACTAAATATTGTAAGTATCCATTTTTTTCATAGAATTTTTAATACCTCTTTTTATTTCTACTCTTAATACTTAGAAAAGACAAAACTCTTATAAGTGATATGATTCCAAACATAGAGATATGACACTATAGTAATACAACCTAGGGTTCAAGGGCTTGGTGTTATACTACTTTCACTACTCTCTTCAATATAGTACATGCTTATTCATTTTCATAGGAAGGGGTTTATGTATATGGATTTTTGTTTGTAGACCTAGAAAGGTGAGTTGCCTCAAGTCATAACTCTTTGTCCCTTAGATATATGATCTCATGGACATTTAAAGGGAAAAATATGTATCTGTCTATCATGATTTCCTTTGCAATAGTATATTTATGTTTTCTTATCATTTAGACTCCAAGACACTCATTATGAGAGATGCGAGAGATTGTGAGCCAAGGCTCAATATAACCTATAAGGGAATTCATATTGTCCTTTATGTACAAATGAGTCCTCTATTCCTTGTACTCTATCATTATGTTATTTTTTTCAATATATATTAAGATAGAGGTCAAACGTAACACCAAAGAAATTATTTTCTTTTGAGGGTTGTTGATGTGTTTTCCTAACACCCATCAATTAAGAGATTGGAGTATGAGCCCTTTAGATTTCATTTGATTTGTTTTCCTATCACCCATCAACTAAGTGATTAGGGTAAATATATGAACCTATGTTTCTTTCAAATGGAGACCAATTTTTTTTCAAATTTGGAAAGTGTCAAATACCCTTCACCTATTGATCATGGAGGCCCACCAAGTTTTAAGAATACAAAATTAGTGTTGCAGTTCTTCCTCATGGAAGACTGACATGGATGATTTTTATTTTTAACAAAAGAGAAGAAAACAAAAATGAAATTTCATGTATCCATATTCTAACTAAATATCCCTATGTGTCAGCTTCATCCAACATTTTACGAAATCTAAAACAAAGCTCATATGCCCAAGATATGTCATTTTTATCCCACATTTTGTTGCCCCATACTTAACCATTTTTCATTTTCCTTATTCTCCACTCTCCATACTTAGTCATTTTTGTTCCTTCTT